>JASAMW010003780.1:0-11512 GCA_030247985.1 Epsilonema sp. ZAB3_2
TGTCACACGCGTTCAGTTACGTATTGCTATCTACACAATAACCAAACATAAGGTACATATTGAAGAGTTACTGTACATCAACCCATGCAAATAACGGTTACTCTCAACTTACACTGTACCGGATACCCGTATACAGGATACCTGGATGCAGAACTGTACTGGATGGATACCTTGTAAGCTTCCAGTATGTGCAGCAAGGCTTCCGGTTTCTTGTGAGAGCTGGTCACGACTGTGCACCCATTGTACAGGCCATACAGCGCCAGGATCGTGCCGTAGAGATGATGCAGTGGGACGCAGGACATGAGACGATCATTCGTAGATGGGGGACCAAGATAAACCGCGCTGAAACGAATAAGCACACCAGCTCCGACGTGGTATGTAATGTACATAACGTTCATTCATACAGCAAGTAGTATGTGTACGTATGTACTGTTACACATACACAGTCATCATAACAAATTACGTAGTGACTTGAAGCAAACAGGAATACAATATGTAACTCATCTAATAAATTACTTATTTTTACTAAAATTTTACCAAGTAGAAAAATACTACACTTGTAATCTTCCTGCGCCATGCTAGAATGACAAGACAAGAAGCGGCCGGCCGCATTGGCGTACGGCATCGGCATGCATGCATGATGCGTCACCTCATCTGCTGGATATTGAGGAGGAGTGTGCTGTGCGTGATCTCCACTGGTCTGGCTGGTCCAGCGCTGCTTCCACTGGAGAAGAGTAGGAGGAACGTGTGATAGGACCGCACTGCCTCCGGCTGACTGGCGAAATTGTACTCTCCTGGTCCGCCCTCCTGCTCGTCCTGTACGCTGGAGTTGGGCGAGGAAGTGACCAAGTCACCTCCACCCGGCCACGCCGACTGCCTACTGCTGCTGGATCGCTTGAGCTGCATTTGCGCCGTGCTCGAGATCAGCGACTGCATATCCTGCCCACTGCCGCTCAGTCTGCGAAGCCTGCACGAGTAGGTATGTAATGTACAGTACACAAATACGTACGTTAGAGCATGTATGTACTATAGTCTGGCCAATAGCAGTTGGCACTTGGACTCAAGGCGAGTTGCGTAGCTTGCATGTACTTCTGCTAAATAGGAGTACACGAAGCGTGGACAGAAATCCGCATTTGGAAATCTATTTTTCGCAACGCGCCTTGAGGTCCAAGTGCCAACTGCTATTGGCCAGACTATAGCATCAAAATGGTCCACGCGTGGCGGGTACTGCAGGTAGAGCGATAGATTCTGTCAAAAACAATCAAACAGTAATAGGCTACTACGCAATGAAATGCTTTTTTAAAATTACGTATTTGCAGGAGGTGGTTGCAGAAGCGGTTTCGCCTTTTGGATGGAACTTCTGCGTCGATCTGTTGATGTTTGATGGAGCAGGAGCTCTGGTGGGAACGCCGGATCCAGAGCTGTGATGGATTCCAGAAGATGAATTCGTTTCAGATGCGGCATCTTTTTCTTCACCTCCTCCATCTTCTCAAGAAACTGGCTCTGCACAATGACGCTTGTGACGTCGCAGAGGTTTAGCTGGTACCATAGCCCATCTGTGTAAAAAAGAAAGGACCTTGTTCTTTCACTCTGTGTACCATCCATGTACCATCCGGTCCATCCATGGTATGCGCTGTACGTATGTATGTAATACAGTAGTACACGTATGTAAGTACGTGCGAACCGATCTGTTCCAATGGGTTGAACAAGCTGCATGTGACGCCCAGCAGTCCAGCTGCCAACTCCAACAAGACTACGTCTGGGCAGCAACTGGCAACGACACCCAAAGTAGTTCCGGTTGTAAAGGTGTCATGTCGCAACTTCTGCACAACTTGACCAACCCGTGCCTTCAGCTCAGCATACCTCCACTGGCGTCCATTGTCAGAGTCAATCTGCGTCGTTAAACAGTTTTACGTAAATATATGTATACATACAGTATGTCGTATACGTACAAAAGTACCTACAAACCTACCTACTACGTAGGTACATGTACATTTATATATAACATACATTACCAGGGATAAGTACATAAAATTTATATGTACTGTACGTACAGACTGGTTTCTTTACCAAAGCTACAGCACTTCCAAAGTTTGAAAACCGTTCCAGCAAGTATTCAGATAGAGAGACATCTGGAGGCAGTTCAGCAAACTCCATGGAAAAAGGACACTGCACCTCCATTTTTGGCTTATGGTACTTGCATTACGCATTAAAGGCAAGGGGTCCCCTACACCGACTTTCGAATTTAAAGTTCAAACCAATTTTATCATAAACTACATTTTTAACCGAGTCTTTTGCAAAAAACCGCTTTTCAAAATTCCTATCCGTTCATGAGTTATTCGAAGATAAAAATCGATAAATTTCAGTATGAAGGGTCCTCGGGAACCATACGGTAGTTAATACGTAGTTAATACGTAGTGGTTCCTTCTCTTCGTCTGAACTTGACTGAACTTTGTACACCGACAACTCGGAACGGAAGGAAAAAAAAAAAAAAAAAAAAAAAACAAACCCGCCCCCTTAACGAACGTACCGTTTGTCGGACCAGTTGTTTGTAGGCTGTGGCCTGTGGAAGACAGCGTCTCTATTGAAAATTGAAGTTCGCTAGCCTGTCGCTGTCTGTCGTCCAAGTGTAAGTGAAAGAAAACGCATTCACATAGGTTGTCACATTATTATTCTGATAACGTCCTGACTTTTTGAAGCGCGTATTAATTTTATATTAACTGGCATCTTCTTGAGAGTTTGATAGAGCCGTACAAAATGGTATCCACTGTCAAGAAGATAATATTACGTGCAGCTTTGTGTGCAACTATCAAAACCATGCATACTAGTCTTTCATACATAAACTGTGTTTGTGGCCTATTAGCTGAACATTAGTTACGTAAGGAACTATACCTCTGGCTTCTTCCGCTGAAATCTTCCCAGGCAGGCAGCATGGTTCATAGTTGAAGGATGCACACGCACAGTACTATACGGAGTGGTATAATTATGTTATACGTATTATATTATCATTTGCCTTTCAAATTCTGGTCTCTTTCACAAACACTTTCTTCAGTCAAACTTCAACGGACGATTCTATGCTGGGCAAAACGGACCCGTAGGTTTTCGTCGCTTGCTTCCCACGTTCTGCACCCGCCACGGATCCTGGACGTTGTTCCGGATCCAGAAGAGTTTTGGTTTCCGACATCGAGGCCCCTGTTGTCGTTGAAGTCTTCTTAATACTGATGCTCATTCTTGTTGTCAATCTGCGCCTGCGATCTCGAAATTCGTCCACGATTTCATCGATGGATCTATTTCGAGTTTCCGGCAGCAGAAGTGCCATTCCGACAATAGACAGAGACAGCACCAGGATGAAGGGGAGAAAACTGAATTCCAGGCCCACCGCCTCCTGAAACGGCAGGTAGACAGTGGAGATGACAAAGGCCCAAAACCAGGCGTTAAAAGTGCTCAGTCCCACAGCCACGGATCGGTGCTCCTGCGCGAACAACTCACTAGTTATCATCCATGGAATGGGTGACCCAACTCCATAGACCGCGAAGAACAGGATCATGGCGACTATGGCGCCGTAGGAGGCCCAGGCCAGACCCAGGCGACTTTGTAGAAGGAGGAAGAGGGTGGTGAGGCAGAGACCGAGGAGACAGCCGCTCAGCTGAAATAGGCTGAGACGGCGGCGGCCGGAGCGCTCGATGAGGTAGGGAGAGGGCAGGGTGGTGAGGAAGTAGATGACGCCGCAGCCGAGTGTGGCCAGACGGGCCAACTCCAGGGGGACGCCGGCGCGAACGAACATATCCGTGGAGTAGGCGAACATCGCGGCGGCACCAGTGAACTGCTGAGCCAGCATCACCAGCAGACTGATGAAGAGCGGCGTGCGCAGTTCCGGACGACGCAGGAATTGAGCCAGGGAGGGTCGGTTGTCTTCCGCTACCTGAGCAAAAGAACAGAAGGGGGCTGAACGAAGACGAGAATGGCCAAAACGTGCATGTTTGTTTACCCATGAAGGGTAGGAAGGAGCTGTGTGTATGCGTGTACTACGTATACGTACATTAATTAATGTTGCTGTTTGCTACTGTACCCGCAACAAGTCTACGTACTGTATAGAACGAAGTATGTATGTACATAACATACGCATGCACACGCATTTAGTTTTACGTGTATGTACGGTGTATACACTTACCGACATCGTTCTGGCGGCTTCTTTGACCATAATATCGAACTCGGCACTCGCGTTCGTTTTGCCGACGAAGAATTCCACCGCTTTTCGAGCCTGCAGTCGTCTTCCGAGGCTGATCAGCAGGAAGCGGGGGGATTCTGGACAGAACGGCAGAATGCAGCACATGAGGAGGGCGGGAGCCGCAGGAAAAGCGACCACCAGCGGCCAGAGGCGTTCGTTGCCGAGAATCTGCGGCAAGCTGAGCAGAAGCGAAAACCAGTCGCCGAAGGCCACCACGATCATATGAGCGGTACCGGCGGCGCCTCTTAAACTCACGGGTGCGATCTCGGTGAGATACATGGGAGCGAGGCTGGAACTCAGGCCCATGGTGACGCCGAGTAGGAAGCGGCCGAGAAGCAGCAATTCCGGCGCTCTGGCCGCCATCGCCAGCCCGCTGCACAGGCCGCCTAATACCGACAGGACGCCATTGGCGAGGATTGCGTCGCGCCTGCCGCAGGTTTCCGCCAGCGAGCGCGTGAGAAGGCAGCCGATGAAGCCTCCCAGGGAGATGCTGCCGACCAGAAAGGACCAGAGAAGCGTCATGGCTGAGCTGCCTGCTGGATTGTAGTCGAACAGGTGAAGTCCGCGCTCCGTCAAACTCCGATTGATCCACTCCTGCAGAATGAACTGCGGCGTATTGATGACGGCGAAGCTGTAGAACTGAAGGCTGGCGCCCGCCGCCGTCAGTCCCACTGTCAACAGAAAGCCCGGCGTCACTCGAGACGTCATAATGCTGCCAGTCGGCCAAACACAGCTATACTATTAAAAAGTTTGTAGCCTATTCAAGAATGGTCAGTGGACAAAAGAAAAACGCCTGCAACATCGAGTGAGTGGACCTGCCACGTGCGGAACAGCGAATTTAGACAAGAGAAGGGGGCAGAGCGGCTTCTGCTTTGAAAGAAAAGCTGTGCAGAGAGAACAAACAAGGGCAAAGGTTTATGACTGCGACTTTTGATCAAAAGCGTGTTAGAGTAGCTAATTCTGCAGGCAAACGCAAAGAGCACCTGAGTGCTAAAAGCTATAGTGTGACAGCCGACTTTTTTGGCAGTGTCTGCACAGTGTCACATGCCAATTGCTATTAAGCTGGTGTGGTATGGCATTGTGAGGCTGGAGGGCTGGACCGAGACTTTGTTTAGTGTGTTTGTATAACAACTTTGCAGCGTTTGCTTGTTTTGCGACCATAATAGTACAGTAATTACATACAGTACCAGGAACCAATAAGGTGCCTTCTCCTCTGAAACCATCGCGTGAATACCGTCGCATAAATAACGCTGTTGATGTGTCTACGCGAAAGTCTATGCATGTAATTTCAAGGACGCCTATACCGATATAGCACTGGGTTTTTTATAGGAGTACACGATTTTGGCATTTCCTCAAAAATGATGGCCAAATTAAAAAAAAGAAAACGGAACGCCCATGCGAGAAATTCTTTCGTCATCTGTCAGCATCCATGTCGCTGCAATCCCTGCGACTCCCGCATGGAGGAACAACCGGGAACACATCCATGAGGAGAACCATCGTGACGAGAAGGTGCTATTTTCAATACACATTTATGCGAAAAGAAACAGTCTGCTTTTGACCTGTCATACATACGGTTTTGCAATCTGTTTCAGACGTTCACCCTGGTATCGTCAATCAATAGTGGTCTGTCCTATGCTACACTGAAAGTACAGCTGAATGCCTCACTCTCAGCAATCCTACGCTTCATCCCAACCCCTCGCTGTACTGATCTAAAAAGTCGCCATCCTACAACACTGCCGTCTGTTATCAACGGACACAACATCAGCAACCATTGCAGAATTGGAACAAACTCCAAACTCAGCCACAAGTTTTCGACAACCTCAGCATGTTCGTTATACAAAGGAACTTGGAGGTCTCCAGAAATGGTCACGCGGTTTCAATGAATCGTTGAAAATGAATCATGATAACTACGTGACACGCCGAAATGGTTGTTGCCTCTTTATTGTTGACGCAGGGGTATGTTATGTGTCAATCCCACTTACAATCAGTAATCAAATCACTCAGCAGGCATGAGAAAGACACACAGCAGCCCCATTTGAAAGTAGAAGGAAGTAATAGATGAATTTGTTGGTTTCGCGTAAACTCGCAGTGAAACGTATGAAAGGCGGTAATGTTTTTACAAGCACATTGTTTCGCATACCAGTGACCTGTTGCAGCTTCGCATTTTAGCAGTTTTTGCAAATTTGGCAACCCATTTTAAATATCTGGCACCCCTGCTTGATTGTGTACTGTATATGTGGAGTCATGTACCGTATTTTTGGGTGTATATCCCCATTGTATATCCCCCCCAGTGTATAACCCCCATTGGCAAAACATAAAATTTTGCCCAGTGTATATCCCCCCTGGTGTATAACCCCCCATGTACTGGAAGGTACCTAGCCTACCTATGTAAGCTGGTCATAAGCTAACTATAGCTACTCCTACACCAAGCTACTATGCCTATAAGCTTTAGCTGAGCATGTCTAGTACTAGAATAACCCTGTTTTGACCGCGATTATGCCCTAAAACACGTACTTTTGGCCTCAAAAACATGCCTCTACACACCTCTCAAAAACATAAATTTTGCCCAGTGTATATCCCCCCCATTGTATATCCCCCCCCAGTGTATAACCCCCCATCAGACCTCTCGATTTTTGTATAGCCCCCAAAAATACGGTACCTACCCTTGGGCTTATAACTTATGGATGAGCCATTGGCCGATGCCGTAAGCTGCAAAACTGAGCGAGTCTCCAGCATCACAGAGAGACACACACACAAACCCACACACAGCAGCCCTATTTTAGTAGTTTGGATACTACACAACCGTACGTACAGACCTGTTGTATCGCCAAAATTACAAAATCAGGTTGTGACCACGAAGAAAATGAGAATTATACTCATTGAATAGCAAACACAGGTATTGGTTGGCTATACAGAAGGTAGTGTCATTGTTTCGTCTATGTTTGTGATTTGCCTCTGGCCCCGAACAGTGCACACCCGGTTTCAAGAACACAACTCCATCAGACGCAACCAGGCATTTCGTATAAAGTACTGAAATGATTTTGGCTTAGGTCGTTGATGGCTGAGGTACTGATGGGTTGAAGCCTTTCCCATGAATATGCCGCAATGTAAGTTTGAAGCCTGAGCCCTGCTCTGTTGTAAACGCAGCTTGCATTTTCTGTTACATTATGTAACACAAGATATTTCCCAGCGTCAGATAGAGTTGTGTTCGGGTGTATCGCTGGGTGTGTACAGTTTTAAGCCATAAACATAGCAGGTACACAGTAAAGTCATAGTCACATTTGGGCGACAAGTCAGAAGTTTCGGACAAGTTGGTGTGATCCCGGAGAAGTATCAGGACGCTGGTTAATGTCCGGCACTTGAAGCTGCGCGGCGTTGACGAAGAAACAGTTGCTGTGATGATTGCGAAAGGCCAGCAGGTGTCGGCACCTATGAAATACATGTGAATTGGTATGTTTCGATTTATGCAGAGCATACGCGGCAGAGAGCAAAAAACAAAGGCAATGGAAGCGGCAAAGGCCAAGCGCAATCGTTGGTTTATGGCGAGCTATAAGTCTACAAAGCAGAGTTTACCGAGCAAAGTTTGAAAGTATGTGTGGAACTGGAAATACGCAAAATTTGGCAGGCCGTAGCATTATCCTCAACAGGCTCCAGCAACGATTGCGTTTGGCTTTGGCATACCCCAACTACAGTACAGATCTGCACTAACTAACACCACACAAAAAATAACTCAGGATCTAGCCAACGTAGCGCAAAGCGGTTAAAAATCTCTCGATAAGTTTCAGCGGGATTGAAAATAAAAAAAAACCGCATGCGTCTACGTGCCCTCTGTGTCGAGAAATCGCCAATTTCCTTAAAGAGGGGATCTGGCGGGATAGTTTGTATGGGGAGGCAAATTTCGAATTTCAAACTTTTGAAAGCACCTACCTATGTAAAATCGCATCCTCTTTCGATCTAACCCCACGTTCTGGAGCCGATTTTGCCTCTGTGAAGCGGCGCCCCAGTTAGATACGTAGCTCGAAATGAAAGTGTTGCGAAATCCCCATCCTAACTGGGGCGCCGCTTCACAGAAGCAAAATTGACTCCAGAATGTGGGGTTAGATCGAAAGAGGGTGAAATTTTACGTCAGATAGGCCCCTCAAAAGTGAAAAATATGAAATTTGCCCTTCCCGTACTAAATTCCCGCCAGATCCCCCCTTTAAGTACTGAAAATATACTAAAACGGTACACTTTTTTCGATTATTCCACGTAAATGAACAATGCCACAAAAACTTTTTCATTAAAAGTAGCCTATCCTATGTAAAATTTGGTGTAGATTTCAAAAACAGTATCGGTGTTTTAAAAAATTTAACCCCTAGTATATAATTTTGCAAAATTTGTATATTTTTGACAATGTTTGGGTAGGGGTTAAATTTTTTGGATCAACGATACTATTATTGAAATCTACGCCAAATTTTACATAGGGTAGGCTAGTTTTAATAAAAAAATTTTTGCGGCTTGTTTAGTTATGTTGAATAATCCAAAAAAGTGTACATTTTTAGTACTTAAGGAAATTGGCGATTTCTCGACACAGAGGGCACGTAGACGCATGCGGTTTTTTTATTTTCAATCCCGCTGAAACTTATCGAGAGACTTTTAACCGCTTTGCGCTACGTTGGCTAGATCCTGAGTTATTTTTTGTGTGGTGTTAGTTTATAGGGGAGCTCCATAAAGTACGTCACGCTGAAATTCCTCCGCCAGACCCCCCTCCCCCCTTGTCACGCTAACGTCACGCTGAGCCTTCCCCCCCCCCCCTGTAGCGTGACGTCACGTTTCAGTATTGAATAGGGCATGCAATGTATGACGTACGTATGTACGTACTATGTATAGCTGTTGAAGTTACTTTGTCTACACAGTCGCTTGGTTTAGGACTCCTTTGAAAAGCACAAAAAAAATTTACTACTTTATGCAAGGTAATGCACCGACACCGATGAATGCTGCACTTAATAAAATTGCCAGTTTTTGGTGCTGGAATTTCGACATGACGTCACGTTAGCCTCGACCCCCCCCCCCCCATCGTCACGCTAACGTCACATCAGCCAGACCCCCCCTCCCCCTATTTCTGCGTGACGTACTTTATGGAACTCCCCTTAACTCCTCCCGGGATTCAAAGTCTCCGACGCCAACCGGTTGCACAACCGACGCCAACCGACATATGGAGCAGTTGTACAACAGACGTCAACCGACATATAGCGATTGCGCAACCGACGCCAACCGCGAAGAAAAGAAAAGGAAAGAAAAGAAGAAAGAAAGTGCAGGAATATTTCTTGCTTGTGATGCTGAATTGAAGTGAATAAAGAATAACGTCCTGCACTGTCCTGCAACGCTGTCCTGCACTTTCTTTCTTCTTTTCTTTCCTTTTCTTTTCTTCGCGGTTGGCGTCGGTTGCGCAACCGCTATATGTCGGTTGACGTCTGTTGTACAACTGTTCCATATGTCGGTTGGCGTCGGTTGTGCAACCGGTTGGCGTCGGAGACTTTGAATCCCGGGAGGAGTTAATAGTGCAGATCCATACGTTAGGTGTCCGGGTTTACCCCGTGTCCGCGTTTACCCCACAGTAACCTACATTCGCTTCTTGCTTCCTTCTTTTTTGCTTCCAATCATTCACCGTCGGTCAGTAGTAGGTAGAGTTGACGTGTGGCGTTGCAAAGCCTTTCTGCAAAGATTCTGACTTTAGCCGTGCAGAGACATGTTCTTCCCAGTAGTTTGTGACTTTTCGAAACGAGTCCGGCATTATGAGACCTCATTGTTCTGCATCTGTTCCGTGTTTTCTTTTTCGATCATCAGATCTCGCGGTTGCCAACGTTCTGTCGTTCCTGTATGTCCGCCTTCTCTTCGATCGTAACATGTCGCGGTGACTGACGCTATGAAGTTCCTGTTTCGCTGCTTTCTCGTCTGTTCCCGGTTGTTCCTCCATGCGGGAGTCGCAGGGATTGCAGCAACATGGATGCTGACAGATGACGGAAAGAATTTCTCGCATGGCCGTTCCGTTTTCTTTTTTTTTATGTGGCCATCATTTTTGAGGAAATGCTAAAATCGTGTACTCCTATAAAAAACCCAGTGCTATATCGGTATAGGCGTCCTTGAAATTACATGCATAGACTTTCGCGTAGACACATCAACAGCGTTATTTATGCGACGGTATTCACGCGATGGTTTCATGGTAGTGTAGTAAAGGTTATTCGCTGTTGTCTCTCTATCTTCTACTAACAAATAGAGCTGCTGTGTGTGTGTCTGTGTGTGTGTGATGCAATAAACTCACTCAGTTTAGCAGCTACAGCATTCACCAATGGCTCATTCGAAAGCTTATAAGCCCAAGGGCGCCAGGAAGGCCTTCGATTTTTGATCTGATCAGCCGATCACCAATAATCGATCGATAATCAATATTTTAGTACTAAAAGCGCGCAGATTCACTAATAACTCACTCAATTTTGTAGCTACAGCATCCATTCTGGACTCTTTCGAGAGCTTATGGCCCGAGAACGCGAGAAAGGTCTGCAATTTTTGATCTGATCAGCCGATCACCAATAATCGAGCGATAATCGATATTTCAGTACTAAATGCAGCAGAAACCAAACGACGCAGGTTTTCAAGCCCGCGTTTGCAAATGGTCACGCCCAAAAGTGCACACAAGCGCTAAAGGGTTGCCAGATCTGCAAAAGGGTTGCCAGATTGCTAAATGCTAATGCGCAAAAGGGTTGCCAGACCTGCAAAACGGTTGCCACATGCATCATTTTTGCCTGATCATTTTTGCAAAATGGTTGCCAGATGCACAAAATGGTTGTCAGATCTATGCGGAAAACGGGTTGCCAGATCTGCCATAGGGTTGCCAACTCTGCGATAGGGATGCCAGATATGCAACTGCTCAAAATGGTTGCCAGATGCATAGTAAGTTGACAGATCACGATCTAAAACAGGGTTGCCAGATCTGCGAAAGGGTTGCCAGATTTGCAAAACGGTTGCCAGATCTGCAAAAGGATGTTACTGCGAAGCTGTAACGGGCCACTGGTACATTTAAAGGTTATTTATGGATGTGATACTGCGTGGTATCAAAAACATTTTGTTTTACTATCAGTAAACTATGCTGTACTACGTTACGTAGTACGTACTGTACATTATACACGCGTATAGTGAGTGGTAAAAGTATAGTTGGGAGACCAGAATCACCCCGCAAATCAGATGGATCAGATAGAGCCAATCCTGTAAAAATCCAATGTAAAAGCCAATCCTACACAATTATTCGTT
>JASAMW010003782.1:0-66786 GCA_030247985.1 Epsilonema sp. ZAB3_2
AAGCGATAAAGGAACGAGCGCTGCTTCAAAATTCATTTATACTGTTTAGGCGGTGTGATGGGAGGTTGTGTGGTGCGTGTGTGTCTCCTCTCTCTCTAGAGTATGGGCGCGAACAACCACTGAGAAGTCAACTAAACTTTGTACGCCAGAATTCTGGTAAGCAGCTACCTCAAACGCGTCAGCAAGAAGAACTGCGACTATGAACTCAAGATGACAAGAAACAACCTACGCCAGAATTCTGGTACGCAAATACCGTAACCCACACTTAAGGTTGCGGACCAGGGTGACGAATGGCCAACGCGTCAGAAACAACTGCGACTACAGCACAACTAAATGCAACATGACAAACTGCAGCGCGCGAGCTACCGTAATCCACCGACGTCAGTCTGGCCAGCCATGAACATCAATACGACAGCTGTGCGTATATTATACGCACAGGGGACCATTCCAAATTGCTATAGGCAGTTTGGGGTCCCGGAACGAAATCGTATTGATGTTCAGGCTTACCAGACTGACGTCTCTTAGTAGTGACATTCTAAACAAGAATAGCAACCGTGTTTGAAAGAGGGTCGAAAAAGCCGGTTGCTATTCTTGTATAGAAATGCCAGATTTACTAAGATTACTACGGAGCGCCAAAATTGTCAAGTATGTACGCTCTTGATCGTCCACCCAGCAATACGTTACGTACACGCCCCTTCCTGACGTTCGTTTCTTACTTTGGTAAATGCGGATTCCACAGATCAACGCGGTCTCCTCCGTAGCTCAGTGGAGAATTGCGCGCAGCGCGGATCAATTCCGGCACCGTCACAGATCGCATATGAAGGAAAGCAAAGTTGACGGCATCGCGGCAGCATTTGGACACCACGCCAAAACTGAACCAATCTTCCAGCGGTAGATGGGACAAAATGCAACCGAGAATTACGTCCTTTGTGAAAGCTGTCTCTACCGGGAAGGAAGCAGCCCTTATCCTGTTGAAATGGCTCTTCATTGTTGCTTGTTTGCTGTCTTGTGTTCCCTGAAGTGTCAATCATTCAAGAACAAGATGATTTTTGAAATTTATGAATCAATTTGTTTCGGTTCCTTCCTGGTATCGTATTGGGCGTTTTGTCAATTCTTTGTAATGCGTTTTTTAGAAAACTTCTATCCATGGATGTTCAGGCGGCGCCCTAGTCTCTGTAAAATAGTCATTTATTTGCTACAGTAACCCACGGGTCAATTGACCACTGGATAAATTAGTTCGTTCGCGTTCATTGGTTATGGAAGGACGGCAAAAAAACAAGAACGCAAACTTGTCGGTTGTGATGAATCCTCTACCGACAACACCACTGCCTGAAGGGTGATGTCACATGTCACCAACCAATGCAAAGACCAATCAACTAGGTCATGTGAACAGTGCACTACTTATTCTTGCGTAGGCTCAATCATTATCTCTGCCAGTGCCACGACACTACAAGTGAAAGCAAAATGCTTTGCTATGATCTGTAACCTTCCATTCCAGCTGTGGAGTGTGGACAAAGTGACATATCCTCCATGCTCATTGATTCTGGCACACTCATTTTTTCCCTCCCCTCAATTTGTTATGTCTCTGGTCGCTTGGTTACATCCCTTTTGTTCCAAGCTGCTTTACAATAGACCCGAAGCAGAAAAGGCTGCGAAACCATCTGCTATCATCATCAATACTGTATCACATTGAACTACAAGTACGTACTCGTACTGTACGTGTACCTGCCTCAATTCCTCGTGCTGTCGCTATCTCTTAGCACCTACAGTCGCGAAGCATTTTCCTTTCCCATAATTCAATAGCTTGCACGTCACGTTGAACAACTTATTGCACCCAAAAACACATTTGTTCGCATAATTTGTCTGCACTTTTTGCCCGTCACCGAAGCAAGAACTAATAATTATTTGCTGGCTACCTCATTAAGCATGGCACGGAACGGCTACAATAATCGGTTGGAAATACCCAAGGACGATCGGCCTAAGACCACCAAGAAAATAACCTTCTTCAAATCGGGAGATCAGAGTTTTCCAGGCGTTACGCTACCTGTAAATCAGCGAAGGTTCCGCACACTGGACGCGCTGTTGGACGAACTGTCGTACAAAATACCGGGGCTTTCATACGGTGTCAGACGAGTGGCAACGCCGAGCGGAAAGCATACGATCAAAGAACTGGAAAATCTGGATCACGGCGGAAAGTAAAATATAAGAATTATCTGTCATCTGTCATTTATATTGTCTTGATGAAACAACAAAAATACTCTATTATTAGATAATTAATTACCATTTTAGAAATGGTAGGTAATTGTTTCCTGTGACGTGAATTTTTTTCGGCCTGCTTGTGCAGGAGTCAAAAGTGTCAAAAATTTTGGCAGCGTTTGGCTTGAAAATGTTGTCACGTGGAGGCACATTCACATAGGAGACATGCGCAGCTGCGTACGCTGAATGTGGACGTGTCCGTGTCTATGGCTCGGCGCATTGGCAAATGCAAAGGCATTTCCCTTCCATGTGAATAGGCCACGCAAGCCTTGCGCTTGAAGGATACTGAAGGAGTAATTTACTTTGAGAAAAGAGTTATGTTTTCTTTCAGATACGTGTGCTCAGACAAAGTCCAAACCAGAAAAATACCTGGAGTGAAGCTCAGTCAGCTACCGGGTGGAGACAACTACAAATTCAAGTTCCGCGATCCAGCCCCAGAACCGCCACCGGTAAAAACATTACATTCTAAAATCTCGGCGCAATTTACTGAGGACCGGTATGTCTGCTTATTGTTCAGCCTCCGCTCCCAAACCGCAGTCATCGACGTAAGAAAAAGAAATCCAAATCCAAATCGCCAGAAAAACAACCATTCAACAACAGCAGTAACAACAGATATGGCAGATCGGATGCAAAACCTCCTGACGGAAGAGGAGTCGCGGCAATGACAAGAGAGAACAAGCAACCCATGTACAGCAGCAACCAGTTCAATCATAGCCAGTCGTCGCCTCGAAAGCGGGTGAAAAAGCGCACCCGAAACGCGTACCACTCCGCACCCGGTACTGACTCGGAACGCAGCCGGGTAGCGCCGACTTTGAGTCCCCTGGACAGCAGCAAACTCAAGCATGTACAGCGACAGAGAGTGGCGAGTCATTCAGGTAATGTGTACAAGAACGGAACTCAGTTGAATTTCACGTGGTATACTGTACCATTCTGGCTCATGTTTAGGCAGGCTCGACAAAGGTTTGGATTTGGATTACTGTCAGGCTTTTATAACCTCGTAGGTTATGCTTAGGCTTAGGCAAGGCTTAGGCTTAGGCTAAGACTTAGGCTTAGGCTTAGGCTTAGGCTTAGGCTTAGGCTTAGGCTTAGGCTTAGGCTTAGGCTTAGGCTTAGGCTTAGGCTTAGGCTTAGGCTTAGGCTTAGGCTTAGGCTTAGGCGAAGGCGTAGGCTTAGGGAAAGCTTTGGGATTGGGTTGAGACTTGAAGGCTAGGATTACTGTAGGCTTTCGGCGTGGTATGGGTTTGCTCTCAGGCTTTTGATGGGCGGATTGTCTTTTATGAATATTGTGATCCGAAAGTTTTTTCAGTTGACACCGACAGCTACACCTTGCCCAGCAAGAACTCCAGCGAAAGCAGCACGGCGAGTCTTCCAAAAAAGCGCGGAAAGCCGCAGAGGAAAAGCTTCAACAACAGCATGTCAAAGCCGAAGCGAAATATTGCGAGAAAGAGTCGGAGCCCTGCAGTGAACAAGACCACCTACGTTTCATTGGAGGATTGGAATACTGATGGTACGTACCAGTATTGTTCAGATTTACGTTCTTTCGTCATATTTCGTCGGCGGAGGGTACAAATAAACAGGCTGAAATCAACAATGTGGACGTTCACACACGACGACTTTGACGAATTAGCGAGTGTGTGTAAAGTAAAGTCCATCCACCACCACCTTGAACACTATTGGAGTCGATTACTCGAAGCATTTTTGTCTCGTTACTCCCCCCCCCCCCCTCTCATTTTTATGCTCCTAAGCAAACCTGAGAAGATATTTTTCTAGGCCACCACAAGGCAGCGACGACCATTCAGAAGCAGTATCGCGGATACCGGACGCGACGAGACCTGGACTCGAAGAAGGAAGCGGCTACGCGGATCCAGGCGCGTTATCGCGGCTACCGCACGCGACAGACGCGAGGAGTGGCGCGGGGTGGTCACGCGGGCAAACCGAAAAGGGCGCACGCGAAAACGGCGCTCGGAGATAACAGCTTCAGCGATTTGTCGTCAGACGGTAAAAAAAATAAAAAATATTTTTTTTGATAACTTTCATCTTGCTTTTGAAAATATTGATTTAACTGCTGGATATGCCTGCTTGCTTCGTCTCATCTCACGGCGCTAACTGTGGCTACTTTTCTTCTCCAAACAATCATGATTCAGCGGGCCTGAAGCGGAAATTTTTATGAACGATGAAACGATCATCTAACGTTGCCTTTCCTCTCTCGCGTTACAGTTCAAAATTCTAATAGGCCTATATCTTTATCTTGTACAGCCTTTATCTTGTCTTTATCTTGTACAGCCTATATCTTTATCTTTAGCTTAATTAATGTGCTCCTTGTGCTAACATGCCGCCCCTATAAAGGGGGCAACAGCACTCTCCTTGCTGATGATCTGTCGCTTATTGTGAAGTGGTTGCTTTCCAACTTTTTTCCAGCGGAATCAGACGAAAGTCAGGAAGAAGACGACGACACGACCTTAAACCCGAGTTTGGGCGCCAGAAGCAGCGGAGACAGGGGGAGCACCCAGCCGAGAGGAGACCGAATGACACAAAATGAAGCTGCAACGAAGATACAGGCGACCTATCGCGGCTACAGAACCCGCAGGCGATGATACCGGACATACAGAAGCGTGACGCCGAGAACCCATAGTGACACCAAAAATGTGACACTAATTAGACTACAATGTGTAATGCTTGGTGAAATTTTTTTACGATCAAATACGTACGCTGCTACGAGTGTACGTATGTATGTATTATCAAAAATATATAATTCTGCTTAGGTATATATGCTAATATATAATTCTGCTAATATATAATTCTGCTTTTGGTATTATTCTTTCTGGATGTACAGGGTGTCCCATTTGGATATGAAATATGTCGTTTGGGGTTATAACTTGGGAACCACTAGAGTTACGACGCTGAACTTTTTCCAGCAGATACCCAAGAATAATGTATGTATAACCTTATGTAAAAATTTCGTCCCAAACCTCCAATCTGAACGTAAGATATTGGTAGCACAAGATTCGACCACGAAAATCAAAAGTTCTTGAATCTGAAGTCTGGTGTTCAGGTGAATTTTTTTGGCATCTTCAACATAATGCCATTCAATGGGGCGCTACAGACGTGAACTTCGAATTCGCTCCGAATTCGGAGCCGTGACTATGCTTCAGCATGCAAAATCACCGAGTTCGCTCCGAACTCGCTCCGTTTTTCGGAACGTGCGTGTGAACAACCGAGTTTGTAATTCGAAGTCGTGTGAGTCATTGACGTTCGTTTCGGATCAAAACAAAGTCATTCCAAACTCGGAGCGAACTCGCACGGAGCAAACTCGGAGCACGTCTGAAGCGGGCCAATGTGTGGGAACACACCACGAATATTACTATTTTACAGTTCTGGGGAAATCTTCAGCTTACTATACCCACGTATTGACTAGCGCAATGATGAGAATGTCACAAAAATTCGTCTAAGCACAAGACTTGCGATTCAAAAACTTTTGATTTTCGTGGTCGAAACTTGAGCTACCAATTTCTTGTTCAGATTGGAGTTTTGGGACGAAATTTTACACAAGGTTTTACATATTCTTGGGTAGCTGCGAGGAAAATTTTCAGCGTCTTAACTCTAGTGGTTTCCCATGTTATAAACCCCAAACGACATTTCATATCCAAATGGGACACCCTGTATGTAGCTTTTCTTATTTTACTGTACAAAGTTGCTGTTATTGTGCTTGATGTGGCTTGATGTGGCTCATTGCGCCTTTCATACGCGTACAGGCTATACGTATGGTATGTGCAATACGCGGGTAGATAGTAACAACTAACTAGGGTAACAGCATAATTATTGCTAGACAGATGGTGGTATATTACTGCGTATAAAAAAATTATTTCAGTGTTAAATTTACCACGATAAATTTTTTCAGCTTCAAAAGCCAGTGAAAAGGAAGAGACTTTGAGTTTGGAGAAAATATTCGCTGAATCAATCGAGGATACCGGCACTGGTCGACCGCTAACTCTCGTCGAAACAAACAGAGAAGCAACAAAAATTAGCTTCGATAGAAGCGTGTCGTTTGTGTAAGATAATTATGAAGTGATAATAAAAAAATTCCAAAATTTTTAACGCTACCGTACTCGCCGCTGTTCGCTTAGGTAAAAATGCCCCTGGGGTCTCTACTAAAATTTGGAGGTCCAAAATGGGGCAATGCGGGTAGCTACTTGCGCCTAAGTATGTACTGTACACAAAAGTAGGACACAATTTCTTTTTCCACCGGTAGCTGATGTTTTTTCTTGGTGACCCAGCGCATAAAATATAAAATCACACACAAGCCAATGCAGCATATAATCTTCATCATCACCCTTTGATGAAAGAAAAATATCTTGGTCGGCATTTTCATTTTATCCTCAGTTTTTCCAAGTCGCACGAAAGTGCTTCCGTGCGGGCGTGGACAGAACGACAACAGTTTGTTGCAACAAAACTTTGATACGTACAGTACACGTACCCATGGATACGTAACTGTAAGGCAATGGAGAGGTTTCCATTTTAGGCTATTATTATTGGCCTATCGTGTGCCTTGCAAATATTCTATTATGTCAGAGACATTTTCTTTGATGGTTCACCAGAGCTGTCACAAGTAACGCCACGTTCACAAACAACATCACAAAGTTTTGTTTCAAGCAACATTCACAACTGTATCGACAAGCTCTCCATCAGGCACCATAAGTCACCGCAAGAAAGATTTTTTTGTTACCTACAAACGGCAAAGTGTTTGCATGCGCTTTCTGGAAGTAGTGCTACTATGATAAGCCATATCACAGCAAATGTTGAGAATATATGCAAAGCAGGTGATAATGAAAGTCTTAGGAAGTAAACTACTTCTGTGTCAACATAATAATGAAACTGATAAGAACAGGACCTCTGCATTCTGCAAAACAACCAGCAGAATAATAATTCAATTCTGTAGGTACTGGCTGCTTTGAATTGAAAGGGTTAAATCGGGGGGAAAAATATACGCGTACTTACCACAGATCCTTCATTCGCTGCTGTACCATCACTCAGCGTGGAGTTTCCTCTCACAGCAATGGGCAAGCATGAGAACTTCAGCTCTTCTGATAACAAAACTTCCGGTTGTGCTAGGTACCCCTTCACTTTGGAAGATGGTGGTGAAACATTGATCCTGTTCGTTTTATCAAGTCAATTGGCAGTGTGGCAGTTGGGTGGCCTAGTGACCAGTTGCTCCTTCATTCACGCGCTAATTAGGTCTTCATCAAGCTACGGCAACTTTGGCCGACTTCAAGTCTATCTGTTCACCATTGGTGCATTTGCATGCTTGGTGAACCTGCTCTACTACTTGCCAGCAGCAATCGTAATACCACTGGCGTCACCGTGCGCGTTAAATCAGCCAGCTTTCTACACTCTTTGTTACCATCACAAGTACCTTCTTATTGCAAGCAGCTATATCCTGTTCAAAATCAGCATCATTTTCGTCTGTTTCACCCGAGTTTGGGAAACATGGCAAACGCTCAGACGGAAGCAAATTGTGAACATCAGTAGCAAAGCAGTATGGGCCCTGATGATCTTGACTCCAGCTGCAGTGATGGCAATGCTGCTGTTGGCAAGTGAAGATGGACAGTATCACTGTCAGCTTCCTTGGAGTGAAATTAACAATTCATCTGAGTCAAAGTCTACCCGCTCAATAAAAACTCTGCCGTTCCTAATTTGCGAGATTGGAGCGCTGTTCTGCTTGCACTGGAATCACAAAGGGTTGAAAAACAAGCTTACACAACTCCAAGAAAGCACTGTGGTGAAGGACATAAAGCTTGGTATAGAAATTCGTCAATCCCTGGAAACATCCAAGATTTTCCTTCCTTGTATCACCTTGTCAACTCTGTGCAACTTTTTCTCCACCATTCTCGTGCTTATACGCATGCAGCTCCAAGGAAGTCATGCGATGCTCTCCAAAGTTACGTTTTGTCTTATTTGGACATTGTTTTTTACCACCATCACTTTTGGATCCAAAGCCGCCAGGAAGAGACTGAAGTCTGCCGAAAAAGCAGATATATTCAAAGAAGCAAAGCTTTTCATCCGAAGTCGTAAGCCGCCAGAAGATGCTGGAGAAAGCATGAACAAGGACGAAATGGCACTGACCCAACATTCTGCGAACAACAAGAGAAACAGAGTTGCTCCTAGTGGAAATGAAGGAGGGCGTGTCTCACTACAACCAGGTGGATCATCGACAGTGAACAAGAAGGCTTCTACAGTCCCAGTACAGCTTGAAGTTGTCGATCTAGAAGTGACTGCAGATGACGATGAAGCCACCGTGTCAAACCCAACGGTTCGCAACATGCTACAGATTTTGAGGGAGCAGAGGCGAGACCATTGATTGATTATTGATGGCGTACAGAAAAAGGACATACTGGTACATACATAGTCATTGTCCAATGCGTAGATGGGGGTTGGGGTTGTCCAATTTCATGGGAAGATGACAGTCTGGCGTGTATGGCAGTTCCTCCTATCCTGAGTTAGTTAGCAGGTTTTCGGTTCCCGGTACCCATCCCAGTAGTCATAAAAATATTGAAAAACTACCGTGACTGGTTGATAATGGGTTGGACGTGTCGTACCCATGGATACATACACACCTGCAGGCATGGAAGGGAGAGGTTCCTTTTAGGCTATTATTGGCCTATTACTTGCCTTTATTTGCCAGTAATTATTCCATGCCCGATATACGGAAGGATAGCCTGTCTATACGTGCCGATTTTTTTCCTTGATGGTTTTTACCAGCTGTCACAGTTGCGCCACGGTCGTTCACAAACAACATCAACAAAAAGTGTTGATTCAGCAACATGCACAACAAGTGCATCGACGAAGCTCTCCAAAAGCCACCACTAAACTCATCGCAAAAAAAGTTTTATTATATTACGTAGGCCTACGAACGGCATAACATTAGTAAATGTAGGGTAAGTATTGTAAAAAAAGTGTTGGATGCGTTTTGTGAAAATGTCGCTACTTTGACATTATAGTGTATGTAGGTGTAGCCATGTGATGTGACAGGAAAATGTTGAGAATATTGTACCTACATACACAAAACAGGAGGTAAAAAGACTCAGAAAGTCAGGCAGACCGCCTACGTACGTACTGTAGGTGTCACCTGTCAACATTATAATGAAAGAAAACTGATAAGAACAGGACACCTTTGCAACACGCTAGAATAATAAAAATTCAATTATGGATGCTTCTAATGAAGGGTAATTTCGGACTATAAGATAAAGACAGTGTGCATAGCGCCTACATGCGCCACAGATCCTTCATTCGCTGCTGCGCCATCACTCAATAACGTTTCCTCTGTAGCAATGAGCAAGCATGAGAAACTTCAGCTCTTCTGATAACAAAACTTCCGGTTGTGCTAGGTTCCCCATCACTTTTGAAGATGGCGGTGAAACATTGATCCTGTTCGTTTTGTCAAGTCAATTGGCAGTGTGGCAATTGGGCGGCCTAGTGACCAGTTGCTCCTTCATTCATGCGCTAATTCGCTCTTCATCAAGCTATGGCAACTTTGGCCGACTTCAAGTCTACTGTAAAGCTAGAAATTTTCGGACGAACTTAAATTTCGGACAGCAGGGGGGGTAACTGGTTTCGGACAACCTAATTTTCGGACGCAAGGCTCTGACTGTCATGCTTCATACGTAGGGTGTTTCTGGCATAGTACGTACTTCCAGGTCATAGTACAGTACGTAGTACGTACCGTAGGGTGTTCCTGGTATAGTATGTACGTACTGTACCTAACTACAAGAATGAACTACACTGAGCTTCTACTGCGTGTTGTGTATGCAATATGTATACATGAGTTGTTGCTGCTATCAGCTACTAGCTACTGTGTACATACAGTATGTACAGTACGTATCATTTGTTCTGCCTAATGTTGAGGAATACCTGTGAAATATTTTTTAACATATAAAAATTCGGACAACTTTAATTTCGGACGGAGATTTGTCTGTCCGAAGTCCGAAAATTAGGTACGTCAGAAAATTTCTAGCTTTACAGTATCTGTTCGCCATTGGTGCATTTGCATGCTTGGTGAACCTGCTCTATTACTTGCCCATAGCGATCGTAACACCACTGTTGTCATCCTGCGCCTTGAACAAACCCGCATTCCACCCCCTTTGTTATAATTACAGGCGCTTTTTTATGGCAAGCAGCTACCTTCTGTTCAAAATCAACATCATTTTTGTCTGTTTCGCCAGAGTTTGGGAAACATGGCAAACACTCAGACTGAAGCGAATTGTCAACATCACTAGCAAAACAGTTTGGACCATAATAATCTTGACTCCAGCAACTCCAGCAGCAGTGATTATTCTGCTTCTGTCGTGGTCACAAGAAGATGGACAACGCCACTGTCATCTTCCTTGGAGTGAAGATAACGTCTCTTCTGACACCGAGCCAAAGTCTAGCAGCTCTCTAAAACCCTTGCCGTTCTTGCTTTGCGAACTTGGAGCGCTGGTCTGCTTGCACTGGAATCACAAGGGCTTGAAAAACAAGCTCACAGAACTACAGGAAAGCACAGTGGTGAAGGATATAAAGCTTGGCATAGAAATTCGTCAATCCATGGAAACATCCAAGATTTTTCTTCCCTGCATCACCTTGTCAACCCTGTGCAACTTTCTCTCCACTCTTCTCGTGATTCCACGCAAGCTCACGCAAGGAAGCCATGAAATGCTCTCTAAAGTTACGTTTTGTCTCATTTGGACAATGTTTTTTGCCACCATCACTTTTGGATCCAAAGCCGCCCGGAAGCGACTGAAGTCTGCCGAAAAAGCAGATATATTCAAAGAAGCAAAGCTTTTCATCCGAAGTCGTAAGCTACCAGAAGATGCTGGAGAAAGCAACAACAAGGACGAAATGGCACTGACCCAACATTCTGCGAGCAACAAGAGGAACAGAGTTGCTCCTAGTGAAAATGAAGGAGGGCATGCCTCATTACAACAACCAGGTGGATCATCGACAGTGAACAAGAAGGCTCCAGTCCCAGTACAGCTTGAGGTCGTCGATCTAGAAGTGACTGTAGATGACGATGAAGCCACAGTGACAAACCCAACCGTTCGTAATATGCTACAGATTTTGAGGGAGCAGAGGCGAGACCATTGATTGACTTTTTGATGGCGAATAGAAAAAATGTAGTTTGATAAAGATGGTGATAGGATACGTGACACAAAGATAGTCCGAATGCATTGTTGGGTGTGTCCAAAATACATTGCAGATGGCACAATGGCAGAGTGGCACAGTGGCAGTTCCTCATTTCCGCGTTAGTAGTTTTTTGTACTGCGTAATTTAGGAAATGTTAGAAAACGTCCATGTTCATGTACTCCTATACAACAAGCAACATTTTTAGGTAATAAATAATATACGCGCCACGCCCACGCGCCACCACGCGCCAACTACTATGCAGGGTCAGTCTGGGTGACTAAACATCAGTTGACAAAAACAGACAGCAAAAATTACTCACCCCGAGCTTGTTGGTGTTGCGTGTTGAAGCACAAAGGCTGATGAGTATGGTCGAATGTCAGCTCACGCATCATTAGCAGTCTGGCTGCATGAGTATTTTGTATTTTTACCAAAGTCCTCAGTACTTACCAAGTCCATCCAAAGGCTGTTGCAGTCTGTCCACAGTCCAGCAAACTGTCTGCATGCCATCCATAGTTCATCTGAAGTCCAGCAGGCCATCTGCGGACCATACAGACCAGCAGCAAATCTATTTTGCACAGGTGAATGAACAGACTTAGGCTTAGGCTGAGGCTTAGGCTTAGGCCTACCCCTCTGCATCCAATACCTAAGCCTAAGCCTAAGCCTTAGCCTAAAATCCAATGAAATTTATATCCTCAGCCAAATGCAACCCCCACTGATCTTTACTTATGGGCCTAAGGTTAAAATAATCTCTCAATGATAACCCCCACTGGAATCAAACACCTACTGCCAGTGGGGCGTGAGCTGTCATCGGATCATGCTCGTCCGCTTTTATGCTTCAACACGTAAGACCAACAAGCTAAGGGTGAGTAATTGTCCTGTCTGGTGTTGTCTACTGATGTTCGGAAAGCCAGACTGACCCCACTTAGTAGTGTGGCGCGTGGTGGCGCGTGGATTATTGGCGCGTGGTGGCGCGTTGGCGCGTAGATTATTTATTACCCATTTTTAGGAGTTCACTGCGGTCATTTGTAAAAGACAACCAAACAACCAACAACCAAACAACCAACAGTGTGGACCTCTTGAAACTAGTTCCGCCAAAATGACGCACATGGTTTCTTTCTTTGAATTTTACCCTGTGCTCATTGTTAGTGCGATCCTCCACCTTCTCTATCCGTTACACACTGTAATACTTGAACAGTCATATGGGGAATTTTTTTGTATTACAAAATGTTATCAAAGAAAGCAAGTTGGGCTTTTCAAAATAGGACAGGACTTAGGTTTAGGCTTAGGCTGAGGCTTAGGTATTGGATTTAGAGGAGTAGGCCTAAGCTACAAGGCCTATTTAGCCTAAGCCTAAGCCTACGCCTAAAGCCTCAGTCCTGTCCTAAGCCTATTTTGAATGAACACAACTTGCCTTCTTTGATTGCATTTTGTAAACGAAATTCCCTGTAGCGACTGTTCAAGTATTCCAGCGTGTAGCACTTGGTGTGCACCATATGGGGGCAGGGACACAGTAGGGACACAGGGACACAGTAACTTCCAGGCAGTCTAACCAATCTGCTTCTCGCAATCTGGAGGAGAAAGAGAAGATGGAAGGTGGAGGATAGAGAGGGTGGAGGATCGCACAACAATGAGCACACGGTACAATTCAAAGAAAGAAACAATGTGCGTCATTTTGGCGGAGCTAGTTTCAAGAGGTCCACACATTTGGTTGTTTGGTTGTTGTATGTACGTTGGTTGTTTGGTTGTCTTTTACAAATTACCTTCACTGCCGTGATAGGCTAAAAAAATCCAAAAATCTTCCCTTTTCTCGTCTCTCGATTTCGTCGTTGTATTTTCGGCCCGAAATTCCCCAGAAAACAACAAAAGAAGCATGTCGGACAGCGAGGACAGTGACAAGTCGTTCAATCCAGAGGAAGATGAGGAGAAGGAGGAGAGTTTGGCGTCAGGCGGAGAGGAAAATGAGGACGACGAGGAAACCGAAGGGGGCGGGAAGGAGAAGGAAGCTGCTTTGCCAGAGGAAGAGGAAGAAGATACGAACGACGGTGGTGGAAAGAGTGCAGACAGGGGAAGTATGGAAGACGAATCTCCTCCTGAGAAACCGAGAGAATCCACAGAAGGAAACGAGGTAAATGGACGGTAATGTGGGTTAGGTAAAGTTATTGTGTCTTGTGTCTGGTGTCTTCCTCTGTTATGTTCTGCTGACACCTCATTGTTGACGCAGGGGTACGTTATTATGTGGATTTTTTTACAAATTGTAATCAACAAATGCAAACAGTGTATTTTTTGCATGCGATTGATTGGTTCTTGCAGGAATGTTCTTGTGTTCGCAACGTAGCCTATGCCTAGCCTAAACCTAAACCTACTAAGCCAAGCCTAAGCCTAGCCTAGCAGACAACACAAGACAAAATCGCGGTAAAAATTACATTGTTTGCATTTTTTGATTACAGTTTGTAAAAAAATTCCACATAACGTACCCCTGCGTCAACAACGAGGTATCAGCAGAACATATTGACACAAGACACAATAACTTTACCTCGGCCACCTAAGCTCCTTTGAACTTACTGCTGCAGCAAATGATGAACCAAATAGCTCATTTGAAAGAGGAGAGATCAAGGAATCGATCGATACTTGTCTCAATCGGTCCATTGGTTGTTGAGATATGCAGCTCTGAAACTTAGGTGGCCGGATTTTCCCATGGCCGGGTTCTCGTAGTAATGACTGTTGATTCACATAGCAGCCACTGACAGACGATTACTTTGTGAGTGACGTTTGTATGTGTTGAAAATGTAATAGGCTACATGCTGTTTACATACATACAGGTACGACGAAGTCATTTTTGATAAAGTTGCTATGTGAATCGCGTGTTATTTTTCAGGACGAAGAAGAGGAAGACGACGACTACTATGATGAAGACGACGAAGACGAAGACGAACGAGTTCACAAGCGCAAACGGCGCAAGCGCAAAACAGGTGCGTGCGTATGTTCAATGCTGCTTCACAATGGAGACCTACGCGCGTACGCAACTGCGGCGTGGGCGCAGTGCACGTACGTTCGGCGTATTTTTTTTCAATGTGAAACAGCCTTGATCTACCACCGACCCTCTTTTCTATTATCTGAATCTTCCCATTGCAATAGACCCCTTTGTAGCGACAAAACGGCACCACCTTTTGCATTCAAATGTATTGGACATTCATGTTTCAATGTGTTAACTCGCAATTATGGCCCATTCACATCGGAGGCAATGCGCTTGGCGTGTCCATGGCTTGACACACGCTCATAGATGCGCCGCGTCGGGCGTACGTCGGGCGCATGTCCTTCCGATGAATATGTGAATCCGCTATTACAGTCATCGAAGCCGAGCGCATGTCCTTCCGATGTGTCTGTATATGCGAATCTGGGGCCCATTACTTTCTATAAATACCCTATCCTTTCCCACCCTGTGCTGCCCGTCTGTTCACAGGTGTTCAACAGTTCATTCTGGATGACGTGGAGGTGGCGTCGGATGACGACGAAGATGACGACGATATCGTGGCGGGCGGGGACGACGATATCGGCATCGATCCGAGCGAACGCGCCGAGGCGGAACGGGCCATGAGGGAGAACGAGAGAACGCGCGAGAGCCGCCGAAGGGATCCATTCGGGTAATGAATTGTCACGTACTGCGTTCGTATTGTGGCAATAGCGTCCGAGGCCAATAGTGTGCGTAAACTACAGGGTGTCTCATAATAAACCGTCCACCTTCCTGTGCATGTAACTCTGGAACCACACCATAGATTTTAATGCGGTTTTTTGTATTTTGTAGGCAAGGCTTCAACTAAGATGTGTACAAAATTTTAGCTTCCTAGGCCCAGTGGAAGCTGCTCAAGCACCTTTTTCCTCCAGCGGTCAAAAACAAGGTTGTCGAACTGGTAGTGCCGATTTAGGGGTAATTCTGTGCATGATTCATAATAAAAATTAGCCTCGTAATGAAGAAAGATGTCCCAAAATGATAGGAAATGTGTATCTCATGCATTATCCCCAGTGCCAGCATAGCAAACGCATGAAACAGGGTATCTTGAAAAACTGAAACCGATATTTTCTCCATAGTAAAGGAAAATGTCGATTTTGAGCTTCGAGATTCAAACCGTCGTAGTCTCCGAAGTATGTGGACCACACAGTTGAAATTTTGCATACTTACTTGTTGAAGCCTTGGCTACAAAATACAAAAAACCGCATGAAAATCAAAGATGTGGTTCCAGAGTTACATGCACGGAAAGGTGGACGGTTTATTATGAGACACTCTGTATGTACGTAGTTCTAGGTATGTAAGGCGAGTTTAGTCAAAAGTGCCCGGACCGGCCCCTGGTAGGGTGCCTAAGTCCACAGCTGTATCCGAGGGTAGCGGGTTCGATTCCCGTTCGGTCCTATTTCTCTCCCCCCTTTTCGGGGCCCGGTTATCGCCAACCGGAACGCGGCACGTCACAGAATGAACGCCCGGAGGGAAAATGGATAGATTGGTGTGGTTGATATATCCGTAAATCCGTACGTCCGTCCGTCCGTCCATCAATCCGCAAGGCCCGCAAACGTCCGACGTGTCCGTCTAGAAGAAGTACATGACACCGCAAACGACCATGTACTCCTAGACACGTCGGACGTTTATGGACGTTACGGATTGATGGACGGGCGTACGGATTGTACGGATGTATGTTGAACGAGCCATGAATGAGGAAAGTCAAATCAAGATTGATTCCGTTTTATTATTTTGATCCGCAGCTTGATGCAGGTTGGTTTTTGGCCTACGCTAATTACGGTACCCAAAAGCCCAAATTACCAAAAAATTACCCAAAATCCAAATTACCAAATTATTCAAAAATTGCCCAAAATTTTTCATTATTTTCAACCTTCACCCACACCTTCAAGCACAGCCAGGCAGAAAAGTTTGATCCCCTTTCGTCCATGTCTGCAAGGTTGCATACATAGTTTATGCTGCTGTTGCTTCAGAACTATGAACGAAGAGGAACTACAGGAATACCTGAACAAGAAATACGGGCAACGAGCGCCGATCCTGCAAGAAGGAGAGGACGAGGAATTGGATGATATCACTCAGCAAGGATTTTTGCCCAGTACAAAGTATGTACATGTACAGTGCAGTACGTACTGTACATAACCTCTGGCGTACGTGTGCATACAGTTTGGCCAGATAATAGGCTATATTTTATGTTTTGCATTTATTGCTTTTGCAGAGATCCTAATCTTTGGATGGTCCGTTGTCGTATGGGTGAAGAGAAACACGTGGCTTTACTGCTGATGCGCAAATTTATCGCATATGCGCACACTGACGAGGTAGTATGTGTACAATGCAGTCGCGGTTCATGCGCTGTAGTGCACGGGAAAGTGTTATGCAACTTTGCTGCAAGGTGTTTATTGTTTAGCCGTTACAAATCAAGTCAGTAGTGGTGAAAGAGGGCCTGAAAGGCCTCATCTACATCGAGGCCTTCAAACAGACCCACGTAATTCAGGCCATTGAAGGCGTGAACGCGTTGAACCAGCATAAAGTTCAGGTATGTACTGGGGGTAAACAGAAGAATATGCTACGCGCGCTTTTACCAATAACCCTTACAACATATTCTTCCGTATATGACCAAGAATGCATAAGGTAGGTACAATGTTCCTTTGAAGCGAGTATCGAATTATGTAGCGATCGATGCCCTAAGGCCTCATTTTTATTATCATCATGTCTTCTTATGCATTCTTGATATGGCGTTTGTACTGTATTGAGTACCGAATTACCGTGTGCAGCGATCGATACCCTAAAGCCGCTCACTTTTATCACCATGTCTTGTTATGCATTCTTGATATGGCGTTTGTATTGTATTATACCTATTTTGTAGATGGTTCCCATCAAGGAAATGGTGGACACGCTGCGCGTGGTGAAGGATTTGCCGGCGCTCAAGCAGAATATGTTCGTGCGACTCAAACGCACCATGTACAAGGACGATTTGGCGCAAGTGGACAGCGTGGACGTGTCCCAAAATGTCGTACATCTGAAGCTGGTGCCGCGCATCGATTACACGCGAATGCGCGGAGCACTGAGAGGCACTGTAAGTGGCCGCAGAGGTTGTAGGATAGGGCAGTGCGGGGTAATTTGGGAGTTAGTGGGGTGGTGGGGGGGGGGGGGGGGGAATTAGGGAGGTTGTAGGGTAGTAAGGGGTGATTAGGGAGGTAGTAGCCGGTGGAACGGGGTAATTGGGGAGTTTGTCGGGTAGAGCGGGGGAATTAAGAGGATTGTAGTGTAGTAAGGGGTAATTAGGAAGTGTATAGGGTGGTGCGGGGGACTTTGGGAGTTTGTGGGGTAGTAAGGGGGAATTATGGAGGTTGTAGAGTAGTGCGGGGTAAGTAGGGAGTTTATTGGGTGGTATGGGGTAAATTGGGGAGGTTGTAGCGTTGTACGGGGTAATTTGGGAGTTTGTGGGGTAGTGCGGGGTAATAATTCGAGAGTTTGTAGGGGTAGGGTAGTGCGGGGTAATTGGGGAGTTTGTATGGTAGTGCGGGGTAATTTGGGAGTTGGTAGGGTAGTGCGGGGTGATTAGGGAGTTATCTCCAGTTGTTGGGTTGGGGCAAAAATGGTGAAGTTGCTATGAAACGCACGATGCGTGCGTATGTACAGTACAGTATGAGTTTGTTAATCGAAATGTGCCTGTGCTTAATTTACGACGCAGATTTGCCCAAAAAGCGCAAACGTCGACCACCGCAGAAAGCGTTCGAAGAGGACGCCATTCGCAGTATCGGCGGGGAAGTACACAAGGACGGGGATTTTCTTACGTTCGAAGGAAACAGATATCGGCGTGGATTTCTTTACAAGGCGTTTCCGATGAATGCATTGGTAGGATTGAGAATCCTATTGATCCTAGAAATTGCGCCAAAGAATTATCAGTTAGTTGTGCCTCTATTTCAGCAGAAGAATACCCAGCTTTTGAGTATGATGCGAAGATGAATGTGAGCATGCATGCTTATTTCTAGGTAGTTGAAGGCGTAAAACCTTCCTTGTCAGAGTTGGAAAAGTTTCAAGAAGGCACGGATGATCTAAAGGCAGAATGTATGCCATGAACTTTCTGTTTTCGTTTCGTTTCTTTCCTTCCGCTTTATGCAATGCAATGTAGCAATGCAATGTAGCAATGCAATGAGCAATGCAGCTATCTATGCAATGTAGCATTGCATTGCATCTTTTGTCTATTGTTTGTAGTGGCGAGTACGACGGTGCAGGAGCGATCGCACAGTTTCGCGGCTGGGGACAAAGTGGAAGTTGCAGAGGGGGAGTTGATGAACCTAAGAGGCAGTGTGCAAAGTGTGGACGGCGATAGAATCTGTGATGATGCCAGATCATGAAGATTTGAAGGTAGGGTACTATGGGGTAACCCGGCCATGGGAAAATCCGGCCATCAAGAGTTTCAGGGCTGCATATTCTCAGCAAGCATACTCGATTGGACAAATATTATATCAATCGATTCCTTGAATTCTCCTCTTTCAACTAAGCTATTTGGCTCATCATTTGCTGAAACAGCAATTTCAAAGGCGCTTAGGTGCCCGGATTTACCCCATGGCCGGGTTTACCCCGCAGTACATTATGCTACGTTCAGTGCGAAATCCAACCCAGAGAGAGTTGTCTCCTAGCCCGTGCTGTGAAAAGTAGAAACACTCATTCACGGATTTTTCGCTTCGTTTCATGTATTCCTATCTTGTGGGATACCTGCAAGCTGCGCAGCACGGGAAAAAGACTGCAAAGGACTAGTTGGACTATATAGTGGTGCATGATAATCTTACTTGTTTGTATGGTTGACCTGCTACAGTATGTGGAAGGTGAGAATGGGTAAACGCGTAAGTTTGATGTTTCAGGAACCGCTGACCTTCAGCGCGCACGAACTGCACAAGTTTTTCGTGGCCGGCGACCACGTCCGCGTGATCGCCGGGCGCTACGAGGGAGATACCGGCCTGATCGTGAGAGTGGAGGAGAATCTGGTGGTTCTGTTCTCGGACTTGACCATGCACGAAGTAAGGGCAACAGATAAGCAGCACGCTTGTACTGTACAGGGGGTGAAAGAAAAAGCCAACAGTTTTGTTTTTTGACTTGAAACATGTGTTTTTGTCCTTGGACACCCATTATTGAAAGTACAGAAGGCCTATGTGACAGCCCTTTTCGATTTGGTGGGGTAGCGTGGGGCAAATCTGGCCACCATATGGTGGTTTTAATCCCCTCCCCTTTCAAAACATGGCTAGCTGGAAAATGTATTTTGGGATAAATTTCTACCCTGTTGGCTAGATGAGGGTAAAACCGCCATAAAGTTGACGGACTTGCCCCACGCTACCCTTCTTTCGGAAGAAACTTCTGCCTGTTGGATGGGTGGGCGTAAAACCGCCATAAAATAGACGGATTTTTCCCACGCTACCCTACCTGCCGGTTTTTAAACATTTCCCAATTGCTTTGCAGCTGAAAGTGCTGCCTAAAGACGTGCAACTGTGCGCCGACGTGGCTACGGGCGTTGACTCTTTGGGCCAGTATCAGTACGGCGATTTGGTACAGCTGGATCAGCAGACGGTCGGTGTGATCGTGCGGCTGGAGAAGGAGTTTCTCCAAGTGTTGAATATGCATGGAAAGGTGCGTAGCGTATGTATGCGTGGTGCAAGCACAACGCACGTACATAAAGCCAGAAAGAAAAAGATCACACTGGCTGTATGGTACACCACACGCACTGTAGGTACTGTGCAGACCGTATTTTTGGATGTATTGACCAGTTGCGCTAGGGCTTATGGGCCATCGCGAGGTGACCCCTCCGTATTGCACTATTTCAGTGCATTATAATATTCTCTTCCCCCTTCCGACTAAAAAAAGCACTGAAAAAGTCGCCCTCTGTATTAGAGGGCGACCACTCATTAGTCTTAGCGCAAGTAGTTCATATGCTCCCCATCCACACCCCGAAGCGGTTCAGTACGGTACGGCGCGTATTCTTGCGTGTGATGAGGGCGGTTTTTGCTTTTAAAGGTGGTTCGCGTGAGACACCAAGCGATCCACGGCAAGAAAGACTCTCGTTGGGCGGTGGCTTTGGATTCGGATCAGAACAACATCATCATCGGAGATATGGTGAAGGTGGTGGACGGAACCCATTCGGTACGTTGCACATCAAAGATATGTGCATGTACGTTACATGCAACACGGAGGTATCATGTTTACTTACGTGTGTACAGTACAGAGGACTTGGTGTATGTGCATTATAGTGCACGTAACCCTGTAGGGTAGCATGGGGTAAACCCGGGCGGGTTGGTTTTCGTGGGTTGTCGGATTTATCCAACCATACGCTCTATCTTTCGTAGCACTTTTCACGCCCCATCATCCGCTCACCCTTCCATCATACATACCATCATGTACGTACGTAATGTACTTGCGTACAACAGGGCAGGGTTTACCCCACATTACCCAACCTCTCATAAAAATCGCACTCTTGCCCTATTTATTTGCACATTCCACCAACCACAACCAACCAACCATCGTTATCATCATACATACGTACCTACTTACTTACTTTACCTAAAGCAGGGTCGTCATGACCGGGTTTACCCCACAGTACCCTACGTGATGTCGTGGAATCGTGTACCTACTTATCCCACAGTACCCTACCTACTTTTTACCTATACCTACAGGGTCGCCAAGGCGAAATCAAGCACCTCTACCGCTCCTTCGTCTTCGTCTTCTCGCGTCTCTACCCGGAGAACGGCGGGATCTTCGTCTGCCGGTCCCGGCACCTGCTGCTAGCCGGCGCAAAAATGGGCCAGGAGAATCGTGCCGGCGGGCTCACCCCCTTCATGCAGAGCCCGTACCATTCGCCCCAGCACCCGGGAGGCGGAGGGCGGAAGGTGGGACAGACACCCGGGGGACAGACGCCGGCCAACAGTCTGATCAGCAAAGTGCGCAGGGATAACGCCATCATCGGGAAGAGCGTGAAGATCATACAGGGACCGCTGAAAGGTATGGAGGGGCAACAGAGGGATGGGGGTAATTTTGGGGGCCGGGGGAAATTTTGGGGAATGTGGGGTAAATTGGGGGTACTGGGGGATGGGGGTAATTTGGGGGAAAGAGGGGTAAATTGGGGAACAGGGGGCAGGGGTAATTTGGGGGAATAGGGGTAAATTGGGGAACAGAGGGCTGGGGTAATTTGGGGGAATAGGGGGCTGTGGGTAATTTGGGGAATAGGGCGTTGGAGTAATTTGGGGAGATAGGGGGCTAGGGGTTTGGGGGAATAGGGGCTGGGGTAATTTGTGAGGGGAAGCGGGGCAATTTCATCAAAACAGACAGAAATTCAGCCATTACCATGTCTTTCTATCTTTATAAGCTACAATATGTACTATCTTTTCTATCCACTTTCACAACCGGCTTTTTGTTCTTGATATTTACAATTCTTGCCGCAAAATGTCACATCTTTCAGGTTACTACGGGATCGTGAAGGACGCGACGGATCAGACGGCGCGCGTGGAGCTGCACACGCAGTGCCAGACCATCTCGGTGGATCGCGCCCGGCTGCAGCTGGTCGGGGCGCCGGGCGGCGGCATGGGCTCCCTCTCCATCTACGAGAAGACGCCGCGGCCCACCGAGGGCGGCTTCACGCCCGGCGGCGGACAGAAGACGCCGATGTACGGCTCACAGACACCCATGTACGGATCGCAGACGCCGATGCACGACGGTAAGAATGAGAGGGTGAAACATCAACTTGACGGGTTGACCCGGAGCGCGGTTAGCTAGTGTAGGAAGGAGCCTATGTATGTACGGATCGCAGACGCCGATGCACGACGGTAAGGAGGAGGCTGTGTAGAGAGGGTAAAAGAAACATCAAAGTCACGGGTCGACCCGGAGCGAAGTTTGTAAAAGGCGTTAAAGGGGAACTTTGGGCGGAAAATTCGAGGTAAGCCTGCACTGATCATTAGATAGAGCATAAAAAATGCTGCAAAACGCACCAAGTCCCATTCCTCTACGTTGCGTCGTTCTTGAGTTATAGGCTTCAACTGATCTGTGAACGGGAAACTCAGCTTGAGAGCACGTAGCTCGCTAACCATTGCACCGATCGGAATAATTTTGCTACCACCGTGTGCTCCGTTTGACGTTCTACCTTTTTGTTGTATAAAGTTTTGCTGTATCTTCACTGTCTGTGGCATGAGAAGCCCAAAAACAGGTGTCCTTGCGCAGTTTAGCACACATTTCGTCCATGATGGGGACGTGGACGAAATATGTGCTAAACTGCGCAACGACACACGTTTTTTGGCTTTCCATTCCACAGGCAGTGAAGATACAGCAAAACTTTATACAACAAAAAGGTAGAACGCCAAACGGAGCACACGGTGGTAGCAAAATTATTCCGATCGGTGCAATGGTTAGCGAGCTATGTGCTCTCAAGCTGAGTTTCCCGTTCACAGATCAGTTGAAGCCTATAACTCAAGAACGACGCAACGTAGAGGGATGGGACTTGGTGCGTTTTGCAGCATTTTTTATGCTCTATCTAATGATGTGTGTGGCCTTACCCCGAATTTTCCGCGCAAAGTTCCCCTTTAACTCATCCTGAAACTCCTTGTCTTCGCAAGTGAACTAGTTGAGCTGAGCTCAACTGCTGCCGTGCCGATATGCTCCTACAATTGTAGAGTTTCGGTACTTTGTAAGTATTTGCTGCTCAGCTCGGTTGAGCTCTGCTGAGCAAACAAGTGATAATTGGTTTCTGATCATGCAGTAATTTTCGGGATGTGTTATGTTAGTGCCTGTAAACGCATTGTGACAGGGAGAATGAATGGTGAAAGGGGGGGGGGGGGGGAGCGTGCGTAGCTAGCATAATGGCACACTACTGCCACTGCTGTGTTTCAGGCAGTCGTACGCCGTACTATGGAGGCTCTACGCCTGGCTACGAAGGCAGTCGAACTCCCGGGGCGGGAGGCACAGGAGGTGCGTGGGATCCGTCGGTTGCTAATACGCCGCACAGGTTAGTATTCACTGCTTGCGTTGTCGCGCCACGTGTGGACATGTCAGTGCAGGGGGCAACCTCGCCTTCCACTCTGAGGTCTCAGCGCAACTGGCGGATAAAAAAGAATAAATAGCTTACTCAGAAAGTGACACAAGTACTGAATGTAGTATGTACCCACGTACTGTACTTACGGTGTATATTCGCAAGACGTTGGCTGAAAATTGTTCCGCTATTGTTTTCTCTTCTGCAGGGCGAGTCCTTTGGGAGATTTTGGCTACGACGAAACGACGCCATCTCCCGCTGGCAGCGTGCCAACGCCTGGATCGCTGAACCCTGGCACGCCAGGATTTCCAGCAGACACGCCGGGTATGTAATATTATTCACTTATACGTACGTACTTACTTACCAAAGGCAGTCAGTATTGCTGCAGTATGTAGGGTACTACGGAGTAAACCCGGCCATGGAAAAATCCTGCCACCTCAGTTTCAGAGCAGCGTGCATATCAGCACCAAAGGACCGCTTGAGCCATATGTTATATCAATCGAATGAACACGCCTCTTTCAATTTGGCTCGTCATTTTGCTGAAACAGCTGCTAGCTAGTTCTAAGGTGCTTAGGTGGCCGGGTTTACCCCATATAGTCCGTACCGGTGTACTCGCGTGAGTGCGGTGTATGTTTGTATCACGGAGGTGTATTTGCAGCCCCATTTACCCCGGCGACACCCGGCTCCTACGACTACACGCCGAGTCCATACGGAGGCGTAGTGCGACCGAGTCCAGCTGGCAGTTACGGCAATCCGCCGTCCGCAGGAAGTAAGCGGCACCATTTTGATAATACCAAGAATATATAACACCTTACCTTTATCAGGAAGAAGAATGGACAACACCACCGAAAAATAGGGGATTTGAGAGTCTCGAAATTTTTAGGGGACGAATACAGGCCAATGCATCCTCATCTTTTCACAACGTCGCCCATTCTTCCCAATACAGGAGTTATATATTTTTGATAACCTTTGACTATTGCAAACAAGGAAACCCCCTTGTGGATGTTGTTTGCAGGTTACTTTTCCGCGAGTCCGTCGGGTTTGACGCCGTCACCGGCGATGAGTCGTGGAACGCCCATGGGCATGGGAGGCACACCGGCCTCGGCTCTCAATCCCGGATCTGTCATTTGTAAGTTCTCAATAGTTATGCGTACCAAGAATTCATAAATTCGTACCAAGAATTCATAAATCTCCTTGACAATGTACGCGTGTACAGAGGGAAAATGGAGGGTTTCTTGCAGTTGTTTGGAGTAATGGGTGAAGAAAGGTGAAGATGGTTGTCTGGTATGAATGAGTACAGGGTGTTTTCTTTAGCTGAGCACGGAGCCAGCGATTGGTTGTCCGCCGATATCGAAGTTCGCATCAAGGAGAGTCACGAAGACAAAAACTTGGTGGACAAGCACGGAGTGATCAAGAATATCTCCGTAAGATCCGCAGTACATTGCAGTACGTACGTACGTAGTATGTACAGGCACAGATACAGGGTGTTTCTTTTTCTTTCAGGGCAGCGTGTGCACCGTGTTCTTGGAGTCTGACGAAAAGTTTATCAGCGTTTTTGTGGATCATTTGGAACCCGTAAAACCCCAGCAAGGAGATAAGGTACGCATAAATTGGTCAGCTACGTTGAGTACAAGCAAACTGTACGTACAGTATGTACCGTATTTACCTGTGCATAGCCCCCCCCCCCCCCCCTATGCATAGCCCCCCCCCCCCCCCCCCCCCCCCATGCATAGCCCCATATTGGCAAAACATAAAAAATGACCCATGCATAGCCCCCCCTATGCATAGCCCCATATGTACTGTACAGTACTGTACAGTACCTGAACTTACCTACATAAGCTGGTCATAAGGTACCCATAGCCACTCCCACACCAAGCTAAGATACCTATAAGCCTGCTTGGGGGTGTATTGTACTACTGTAATGATTCGTGTATAACCCCATGGGGGTGTCAAAAAATTAGTGGCCAATTTGGGGGGTTATATACGGGAGGGGGTTATACACGAAGGGGGGTTATACACGAGTGCATTTGCCAAAAGTGGGGTTTAGAGCCTATTATTTTTTCCGCCTCACTAATTTAGGCGTGTTTGTACTCTTCATGACATGGCAGATGCTTCAAAATTGCCTGACAAGACAATTACAGCTTCCGTTATAGCTAGAAAACGCGAAAAAACACCGCTCCATGGTAGCAAAACCTTCAATTTCTACCGATTTTTCATGCTTCGTGTATAACCCCCCTGGGGTTATACACGAGTGCAATTGACGTTAGTCGCCGATTCGGGGGGGTTATATACGAGGGGGGTTATACACGAAGGGGGGTTATACACGAGTCATTACAGTAGAATAACCCTGTTTTGACCTCAATTATGCCCTAAAACACGTGCTTTTGACCTAAAAAGTATGCCTCTGCGCACCTCTGAAAAACATAAAAAATGTCCCATGCATAGCCCCCCATGCATAGCCCCCCCCCCCCCCTATGCATAGCCCCATATAGGACCTCTCAATTTTTGCATAGCCCCGGGGCTATGCACAGGTAAATACGGTAGTGTAGCTTGCGTACAATGTTATGTACCATCATTAGGGAGGTACGTACAGTGTGTATGATACACCTACCACGTATTCGCAAGTTGAGTTGTTAGTGAATTACGTGGCCGTCCTATTTTGAACTCTGCCCATTATTTGCTGAAATCCTTCGCAACGCTGAAATGCCAACCTTTTTGCAACCACCACCGATCTTGAGCCGTTTGTCCTCTAATAACTCAACTCGCGAATACTGTACAAGTATGCACACAATGTTATGTATAGGTGAAAGTGATCGCCGGAGATGACCGAGAGACCACAGGTCATCTCTTGTCCATCGACATGTTGGAAGGAGTTGTGAAGACGGACTCGAATGACATCAAATTGTACAATTTGAATCATCTGTGCAAATTCCATGGAGTTTGATGCACAGAAAAATATTTGATGTGGCACCCATACCGATAAGCTGTACACATAATTTTCTTCATTCGATTTATATATGCAGTCTGGGGCTACTATTATTGTGCGTTGCGTGTATTGTTTTGTTCTCGTTGTTGTGACGTGTATTTTATTTTGTAGGTATGTATGGTGTAATGTTCAACAATAACACGTTTTGTTGTGGTGCATGCGTGATGTGACGGAAAATATTATATTTGAATACCCCCATTTTTATCTCTTGATAAGAAAATATAAACTTTTTTGTAGTTTCGTCTGACTAGACAGATCCAAAATCCCCGAAACTTTCAAAATCGCATCGACATCATTAGCGTTATCACGCATATCTTCCAAAGACCCCATCATTCACATTATCACTATTCTTTCTCTCAGAACCTCTGTTCCCTGCTCTGGAATGAAAACGTACACTGGTATCCGCATCAAAAATGTCATCTTCCAGTTCGATCAAAGCCGCTTCATTAAGATGTGAACTAGTGGTGTCAACGTTGCCACCTGGAAAAAATGGATCTGGTGGCATATTTATCCGATGTCCGCCATTTTGCTCTTGAAAGTGTCTGGTAAGCTGGTTTACTGCCATCAATTGACTAGCTGCCTTCACCGCACGTTGCAGGAATATGAATAAGACCAGAGTGAGCAAAGTTGACACCAGTAAACTCAGCAAGGTTAGGGCAGGAGCCTCTCCGCTTTCCATGGCCAGAGCTGTTAAACTCGGGACTGTCATCCTGCCAAACTGTGCCGCTATCAGCCAAATACCACTAAGCCAGGGTGAAAAGCCCAATGAATGATCCAGATAGGCGTAGGTCATAGGAAACAGCGGCGCCAAACACAGAGCGACCACGGCCACGCCGAAAAGAAAGAGCAGGAACGAATAAGAGAAGACGTAGAGTACTCCACTCATGAACAAAGCGACGCTCAGGAGCGCCAGAATATGCACGCGAGCAGATTCCACTCGACCCCACCAGGCGGCGCAGAGTCGACCGACGGCTGTCGCCAGCCAATAAACGCTCGTCGCCTCCACGCCTTTCGCCTGCGGCGCGCCGTAGGCCCAGATGACGTAACTGGTGAGCAAATTGTACACATTCGCCTCCATCCCCACGATCAGAAACCCCACCGCCATTAACAACAGCAACGACAGCAAATTATGTCGATTTGCGCACAAGGCTCGTGGGTGCAAACCAGGTTGTTCCTTCTGCCCTGTTCTTAGTGACGTTGTATCAAATCTTGCTTCAGGTGGCAACCGTAACGCCCTACAGGGTACGCAGCAACACGTCAGAAAGCAGAACAGCAGCGTACTGACCATACTCAGTAGGCTGATGACCAAATAGGCGAAATGAACGCGATTGCTTTCGATTACGCGCGTTTCCACGAGTTCCCAGAGGAGAGCTTTGGCAGTTTTAAGGACACCGGGTGCTGGTGGTGTAGTTGTAGTGGTTGGAGTGGTAGTTGGGTAAGTAGTAGTAGTAGTAGTAGTAGTAGTAGTTGTGCTGGGGGTTGTTGTTTGCGTCGTTGAAGTAGTAGTAGTTGAACTGCTGACCACTGTTTGTGTGGTCGTAGTTGTGGAAGTTGGAGTAGTAGTTGCACTAGTTGTCGGAGTGGTCGCTTTTTTCCTCTTCTCTTCCTTCTCCTTCTCCTCCTTCTGTTTCCTCTCTTTCTCGTCAGTTTTCAACTGCGAATCGTCCGTCTTAATCTCCGCTACCGCCGGCTTCTTCGCGCCCCCTGGCGGCAACTCCGAGAAACTCTCGTTCCCTCTTCCAGTCACAGCTACTTCCGTCTCACTGTCGTTTCCACCAAAGGATAAGGTTTCATTTTCCGCCGTTACTTCTCGCTTAATCCTTCCCTCTTCCCTATGAAAGCTGAACAAATGCTTATTCGCAGCAGCCACAGTTGTAAACTGCGCATCAGGCTGCAAGGAGGGATGACTAGTGGTGTTAACTGGCAATAACAGGGCGTCGTGAAGGCGGGAAAAGACGAACGGAGTGGTGATTAAGGGCGAGACGCAAGCGCCGAGAGCCATGGCGAAGTAGAGCAAGTGCAGAACGGAATGACGTTTGCGCCAGTACGCGTAAAACATCGTGTAGCCACCTGAAATGTATTGTAAGTAGCCTAGCCAGCTGATCAAGAGGGGAAATTGTGTGAATGAAGTCATCCAGGTGCGCAGTTCAATGGCTAGGGCGCTCGCCTGGAACGCGAGAGGTCCAGGGTTCGATTCCCACCCTGGCACATCTGACAAATTTCCCTTCTCGATTCGTATGTACAGTATGTTCAAAAGAATAACAGGGTACTATGGGGTAAACCTGGCCATGGGAAAATCCGGCCACCAAAGTTTTAGGGCTGCATATCTCATCAGCCAATGGACCGATTGAGACAAATATTACACCAATCAATTCCTTGAATTCCCCCTATCAAATGCGCTATCTGGTGGTTCATCGTTTGCTGAAACAGCAAGTTCAAAAGGAGCTGAGGTGTCCGGGTTTACCCCACAGTACCCCATAGCCTGTCCAGATCAAGAGGGAAAATTGTGTGAATGAAGTCATCCAATTGCGTAGTTCAATGGCTAGGGCGCTCGCCTGGAACGCGAGAGGCCCAGGGTTCGATTCCCTGGCACATCTGGAAAATTTTTCTTCTCGATTCAAAGAAAGTATAGTTCGATAAATCCTAGCGCAATGCCTCGTTCGATAAATCCTAGCGCAATGCCTTGAAAGAGACAGATGAGCGTAACGCCGGTCAGTGAGGTACACCAGGGAATGATCAGAGTCACAGTGGCACAAAGGATAAGAGCCAGAGTGATCACGCAGAACGCGTTGAAACAACCGTAGAATAAGCCGCCTGAAACACATCGATCGGACAGTAGTATGTAAGCAGGCCTACTGTACGTAAGTCAGTAAAGCACGCACACACGGTATAGTACAAACACTTAGAAAACACAACACTGCCTGTTCAATCATTGGCCACACGTATATAGCACGTACGTGTGGTTGTGGTGTGACCATTGATTGAACAGGCAGTGTTATCTAGGGTATGTACATACACATACAGTACCAACCTGCCTACATAACGCATGTACGTGTGTCATGCTCAATATAGGTACCCATTTTATGTATGTCGGGTACTATGCGGTGAACCTAGCCATGAGAAAATGCGGCCACCTACCTACGTAGGAAGTTTCAGGGCTGCATATCTCAGCAATCAATGGACCGACTGATGGCGCGTTCACCAGACGTCCGTTACGTCCGTAAATCCATCCGTCTGTCCGTCCGTCCGTCCGTCAAATCCGTCAAACGTATCTAGGAGTACATGGCACACCGCAAACAACCATGTACTCCTAGATACGTTTGACGGACGGACGGACGGACGGACGGACGGACGGACGGACGTGACGGACGTCTGGTGAACGCGCCATGAGACAAATGTCATATCAATCAATTCCTGGAACTCTCCTCTTTCAAATATGAGCTATTTGGGTCGTCATTTGCTCAAACAGCAAGTTCGATCGGGTTTACCCGACAGTACCCATGTTCAATATATTATCAGTCATGCACATACCGAAAGCGACGCCTAATACATTGCCGAAAGCACTGGCAGAGACCACGCCAATAATGGAGCTGAGACTGGTGGAATTGGTTTTGGCTTGCAGGTCTGGCAAAGTAGGACCGATAATGGCCAGGCACAAACCCTGCAACAGAGCAGTACGCAACGCAATCAGCAAAATACACGCACAGGAAAGGCTATATGTACTGTAACTGGTTGAAATACTGGTATTATTACGAAAAATAACTATTCTAGAGGAAGAATGGGAGATTCTATTCAATTATTTCGGTTTTCAAGTACCCAATTAGTTGGATAACCAATTGGTATTACGATACCAAACAATTGCGTTCATCCTCTAAGCATAAATTATTCCTTCTTGCTCTTACTATGGTGAAAAATGACGTGGATACCAGCAGGCCACGCATAATGGGGGCCCATCTGCCTTCGGTTGAGCTCATTTTCCTATTTCTTCTGCAGGCCAATTGATCGTAGTGACTGGTAGACCGTAAAAGACGTCCCTATACAACACAAACACAACAAATCAGATATGAATTGCTTGCTGCCTGAATGTAAAGTGCCTTATCAGAAAGCAGTAGGTCAACGGTATTGGAAAAAACCACAGTAGACAGGCACGGCTACAGACTGATCTGCACTGAGCTTAAAGCAAACAACTCTGCTTGCCGTTCTTTAGCACATGCGCGTCTATACATAGACACTACAAAAGAAGTGTACATACCCTCCGCATATAACATGCCTACGCTGACGCTGCTTATCTGGTTGAAAGATTTACTCGCCAAGCAGACTATGCTACGCACCACTTAACCCCCTTCGTAATCCCAGGCGTCCGCCTGTCCGTAGCCACCCGGCAAAGACGGGGTGGAAAAACAAACCCCGTCTACGGACGGGGTTTGCTGGGTGGCTACGGACAGGTGGACGCCTGGGATTACGAAGGGGGTTAACGCTGAACAGGAATACGTGATGGCCGATTCACATTGGAGATATACGTTGGGCGTACGCTCAGCGTGTCCATGGCTTGACACACGGAAAAGCATGGACAACCACGGATGTGCCGGGCGTACGCCGAGCGCACTTCCTTCCAATGTGAATCAGCCATACACGTACGTACGTACATGTTTCAGCATGTGTACATGCTGGTATACTCACACAACCGGCGTACGCCGCTAATTTTTATCTCCATTGCGAGCATACCACAACCCCCACAATAATCTACTTACAGTGTAGGGTACTGTGGGGTAAACCCGGCCGCAGGGTAAACCGGCGGGTCACTAAGCTTTCTTGAACTTGTCGTTTCAGCAATGATGAACCAAATAGCTCATTTGAAAGAGGAGAATTCCAAGAAATCGATTGATCTCATACTTTTCTCAATCGGTCCATTGCTTGGTGAGATATGCAGCCCTGAAACTTAGGTGGTCGGATTTTCCCTTGGCCGGGTTTACCCCACGGTACCCCTACGTACCTTGTCAAATACCACGTGTTCGTCCGCCTCCTCTTCACTATTCTCCTCTCCTTCGCTGGCTGTCACCATCGGTCCAAAATCTACGTCATCAAAACCATCTTCCTCTTCCACAGCCCTGCCATTCGCTCCAGTTTTCTTGCCTTTGTCAATAACTGAAAAAAAAAGATAAATACATAACATAAATGTCCTGTTCACCAGGGAAAGAGGATTTCACTTCACGAGCTACAACAGTATGTTATGTGACGGACCGAAAGAAAAATGAATAAACAGCGAAAAATAGGCCTACTTCCTAATTTCTTGAGTATTTCCACATCGTTTGAGCTCCTCCAGGATTGCTGAGCCATGTTTGAAGGCGATCTTTTAGCCTTGTGTGTTTGTTCTTTCGAAAAATTCCAACTTGGAGGTGGCCAGCAGGTATGTACATAAAACATAAACCACACACAAAAAAACAAATTAAAACACGCAGTTTGTTGACGAAGAAAAGTATCCACGTCTACTCCGCCAAAGGGCAAATTTCTTGACAAAATATATGCAAGAGATGCAATCAATGCATTACTGATGAACAAAGTTCGCCCGTTGCCAAATGAAATATACCGTACAGACTCGGAAGCCAACCAAAGTCTCACAGAAAAGCTGGATGGTAAAGGTCAAAGCACTTTTATCATCGTTGTTTTACGATTACATAAGGCATCAACAATAAGGTAGATGGTAGGTACATGTTTGCAACACTGTGAGCTAGGCTCCTCCCAAACATACACAGGTCAATGGCGCATATCAAGTAGCAGTGAGTTGGAGTGATCATCAACTATTCCATCATTATCAACGCACAACAACCGCGAAAATACATTGTAGCAAGTAACCGTAATGAAAACAGATAACAGAACACAATATTAGTACCAAGAATTCATAGATTACCAAAGGGGGAAGTGAGTCACAAATCCTCTCTGGAAGTGTCTAAAACTCTTGTTGTTACCGACACAGACACAACATTGGTACAAAACTGCAAGAAAGCGACAAAACAAGAGCACTTATTCTGCAAATACACCTACTAGTTTGAAAGTTTCGAATCATCCCATTTGTTCATCCAAATACTGTTTCCTTTCATTCAAGGCGAAGTTTTCGTCGCTCGCTTCACCTTCACATTTGGTATTTCGTTGTACCGGCTCCCGCTGTCACTCTCCCTGTTCGCAAGCGGCGATTCAAATTGCATGTCCTTCCTTTTTTCCCTCAATGACACCGGTTTGCTATCGATTTGCGTAGTCATCATTGAATCTGCCGCCGTGGTGTTAAAATAGTCCATCACGTTAGTGGGCGGATCCGGGGCGGGGAAATCCGCGCCGTAATTGGTCGGCGGTGACGTTTTCGCCAACATCTCGCCGCTCATTGGCTGACTCGGCGGTGAGTGACGGTTCCAACGGCTCTGGCGATTGGTCGACGCTCCGCTCCTCGGATCCTTATTGGCCGGCTCCGGTCCACCAGCGTCCGAAGGCGGCGTACTGGACAAACTTACCGGACCTTGCAAGAGACCAGGCGGGGGCAAATTGGGCAGGGGGCCCAGCCCCACACTGTCCCCCAAACTGCCGTTCAGCTGGGGCATCCAACCCCCACCAGCCCCCGCGGTCGCCCCCTGCGTTGTTGGGGCTACACCGCCGCTTAACAACGGTCCACCTCCAAGCATAGGCCCGCCCATCAGGCCCCCTGCACCCGTACCCCCTGAGGGGGCAGCAGAAAGCATTGGTCCGCCTAACCCTCCACCCGTGGTCGCCAGAACTGCTGGCGGTTGTTGAGAGGGCGGGGCGGAGATCAAAGGATTTGTAGACGCAGGAGGGGGCACGACGGCGGCTTGCTGCACCATCTGCAGTTGCATCTGTATCATCTCCTGCATTTGCGATTCGTTGGCAACCGTAGGTGGCGCCGCAGCGATTGGGGCGGCGCCTTGCGGCGAGTTGCACAAGTCCATCGGCTTTGGACTGTCATTCGCCGTTGTTCCCTGTTGTTGCTGCTGTTTCGAGGCCAATCTCGGATCCCGGGCAGCTCTCGCCGCGTTCAGTGCGGCGGATGGCACACTCTCCTGCCTGCCTATCGACTCTTGAGCTGCGGCCAGAGCGCTCTTCTGACTACTGATCATGTTGGAGACGGCGTTGAACTGGGAGTCGAGCATTTTCTTGATGCGCGGGTCGTTGCGCAGTTTGTTGTCCGTGAGTGATTTGGTGAGCAGAGACGGGTCGACGGTGGGAGGTGAAAGGTCCACGACGATCAGGCGGTACTTGGGCACGCCGTGAAACGGAATCTGCTGCGGAAGGACGGAGGCGGACGTCGGCGTTTGAGGCGGAGGACTGGCCGGAGATTCTTCTGAAACAGCAAAGTTAAGAGTTCACCCACTGCAGCACAGGGCATACGCCTGCGTATAAATATGCGCTCTGAATGAGGCATACGTGAAACACCAAGATTACGAGTTCACCCACTGCAGCACAGGGCATACGCCTACCACATACGTAAAAATATGCGCTGAATAAGAGGCATAGGATACGTTAAACATCAAGGTTACGAGTTCACCCACTGCAGCACAGGGCCTGTACGCCTACCACTTACTATTTATTTTTTTGCTAGGTACACTACGTTGTAGAGTGCTTCTTTGGAAATGTACCTTGGACACCTTTTTTATGGTCCAGCAGCCGTTTTCCAAACATATTGAGACTTCCGCATTACGTTGCTGACCAGTTTAAAATTTAACCCCTCCTGTATGCTGAGATATGGCTGTTGGTAGGCCCAATTTGCCCCTCACGTGCCCGCCACTTTTTTCAAAAGTTCTTAACATCATTCTACTCCATTTTTTCCGCTGATTTCGGTTTGGGGCATGCCCCTTCGATATTTTGATAAATACACCACCAAAATTGACGAAAATGATCAAATTAGCCAAAATTACCCCTTTTTGGGCTATATCATGGTGTATTCATCAAAATGTCGGAGGGGCATGCCCCAAATCGAAATCTGTGAAGAAAATGGAGTAGAATGATGGTAAGAACTTTTGAAAAAAGTGGCGGGCACGTGAGGGGCAATTTGGGCCTACCAGCAGCTATATCTCAGCATACAGGAGGGGTTAAATTTTAAACTGGTCAGCAACGTAATGCGGAAGTCTCAATATGTTTGGAAAACGGCTGCTGGACCATAAAAAAGGTGTCCAAGGTACATTTCCAAAGAAGCACTCTACAACGTAGTGTACCTAGCAAAAAAATAAATAGTATGTAAATGTGCGCTGAATGAAGCACACGTGAAACATCAAGGCTATAAGTTCACCCACTGCACAGTGCCTGTACAATACGTACTGTACCGCATACCTGGTTCTTCCTCCACCTGTGCCGTCGCCTTGATCTTTCTCAGCATTTCTCCGATATCATACTGCGCGCTGCCTCCTCCTGCCGTTGTCGTCGTCGTCGTTCCGTCGCTTTTTCCCATTTCCCCTCCCACCGTGCTGATTGGCAGCGGAGTCATCAATCGATGATCCACGTCCGCCGAGCCAATCACCGAAGTCGTCGCCACGGATGACGTCATCGCTGGCGGCGGAAGCTGATTGGCTGTTGCAATGGATGACGTCATCGAAGGCGGCGGAAGCTGATTGGCTGCCGCTGTGGATGACGTCATCGCAGGTGGCGGAAGCTGATTGGTCGAGGAGGTGGTAGGCGGAGCTTGAGCGGCCTGAGCGGAAGCCATGAGATTCGCTAGAGCTTCAGGGGGCGGAAGGGGCATGCCGGGCGGAAGATTCGGAGGCAAAAAGTTGGGAGCGAAATTTGGCGGAGGGAAGGTGGCGTTGCCGGATTTGTCCAGGAATGGAGGCCTGAAATGGAGGAGAAAAATTCTTTATATGTACGCATCATGGTTCATTCATACGCGAGATATACGCTGGGCGTTCGCTTGACGTGTCCATGGCTCCAAACACGTAAAGGCATGGACAGACATGGACGCGCCGGGCGTACGCGGAGTGCATTTCCTTCCAATGTGAATGAGCCATCATTCATTATTATTATTACTTGTTCCACTCAAGGAGCTCCTTGTTCCACTTACGAACGGTACAGTTGCACTCTTGAAGATGACTGACTACTTACTCCGCAAAACAAACCCACATTTTGCGTGAAACATCATTCTCACAAGTTCACCCAATCCAATCCCCATAAACTGATGCATGTTCACTCCATGCATATGTAGGCCTATAGTGCTTCATATGTATGTACCCTGTTCCCTTCACTTTCCATTCTACGCGAGAAACATCATGTTCACCAGTTTACTAAGCCCCATGCTTGCATCATGTATGTACACCTCTTACATTGGCGGTGGCATCCCGCTATTTCCCATCATCGGCATTGGTCCAGGACCTCCCATTACCCCCGGTGGGGGCATAGGAGGAGGCGGTCCCTGGTTGCCCCCTGGCGGAGGCCCCATGGGTGGTCCCCCTGGCCCACACGGTCCTCCATGATGGCCATGGTCATGATGGCCATGGTCATAGTCGTTGTAGTGGGAAGGGGGTCCATGATGGTAGTCGTCCCTGGGGGGAGGAGCCTCCATAGGAGCGGGGGTGTTCAGGAGCACCTTTCGCTTGGCTGGCACTTGTGGAATCTTGATGCGAGCGGCGAGCTCTTCGTCTTTGATCATCTGTAAAGGTAAAAACCAAGAATTCATAAAAAATGTGAATATTTTGTTCAATGGGATAAGATAGCGGGAACACGTTCGCTGAAAGAATGGCGACAACACCACCTATTATAGCACTCGTAAGTTACTTGCTGTATGTACGTAATATACAAAATCTACACATTTTCATAAGAAGGAAGCAAGTAAGAGTTTACCCCTTACCCCTTCTGAAAGTGTATAGATTCTTGGTATATTTACTCAATGTCCACAGTTTACTCTTGTGAGCTGATCGAAAACCCACACCTTCACTTGAAAATCCCTAAGCGCAAAAAGTTCCCGTTCACCTGATCAAATATCGGTCTCGTGAAATCAGTGAGCTGATAGTGCGAGTAGGGGCATTCGTCGCCCTTGGAGCACTCGCCCTTGTGAAAGGCCTTGCAGGGCCATTCTCCGTGCAGAAAGGGGCAGTTCTGCGCCTTCTTACAGTAGCCCTGCTGATAGTACTTGCACAGCTCCGGCTTACGCTGCGAATCCGCCGCGTCGTGACTAAACGTGCATTCCTCCGCCTGCAACGAAGAATGTATGTACTACGTACCAACAACATATGGACCAGTTGCGCTAAGAAATTATAGGTGGTCGCGAGCTGACCGTTTCCGTATTGCACTTTTTCAGCGCCTTTTCTTGATCGGTAAGAGGGAACATAGAGAACACTTTTAAAAAATGCAATACAGAGCGGATGAGCTCGCGACACCCCTCAAAATTATTAGGGCAACTAGTCCATAGACATACAGGGTACTTGTGGGGTAAACCCGACCATTGAGTAAACCAAGCCACCTTAGCTCCTTTGAACTTTCTGTTTCAACAAATAACGAACCAATACCAAACAACTCATTCGAAAGAGGAGAGTTCAAGGAATCGATTGTTCTCACACGTGTCTCAATCTGTCCATTGATTGCTGAGATATGCAGCCCGGAAAAACTTAGGCGGCCGGATTTTCCCATGGCCGGGTTTACCCCATAGTACCCTCAACAAAATTACCTACCGTCGGCAACCAGCCCTTACATCTCTGCAGAATCTGTTCCGGAAAAACGTAGGTGGCCGGATTTTCCCCTGGCCGGGTTTACCCCATTGTACCCGCAACAAAAATTACCCTACCGGCAGGCAACCCAGCTTACGTCTCTGCAGAATCCATCCCGGAAAAACTTGCAAATGGACGGCCTCGCGTCCCACCGACTTTTCCTCCTTCTCTCCATCTCCTCCGCCGACGGCGAATCCCGTCGCCTTTTCCGCCTCTCCTCTCGCTCCTCATCGCTGTCCGAATGCCTCCGCCTGCCAGAGCTGCTGCTCTCCTTGTGATCTCTGTGGTCCCTTCTACTCGAACTGGACGAATGAGCAGCACCGGCGTGTTTTGACGACGGTTTTGAAAGGATGGAACTGCGATAGTCGCGATCTCCGTACTCGTTGCTGCTGGAGGAAGTTGGAGGGAGGAGGGAGGAGGAGGAAGAGGTAGGAGAGGGGTACTGGTGATTGGCCCATCTGAAAAGGAGAGCAGATAGGTATGTATGGTTTGTAGCGATGCAGGCGTAAAATGAGTGTGTGTGCAGTGCGTACGGTAACGTACTGTAATTAGTAAATAAAGAAAGGCGATTCTATGTTGGGAACATAAGTTCGTATGTAGGAGGGATGTTTCAGGCATTCAGAAGTGGAAGAATACTGAGCGTGAGCGACAGGCAAAATTGTGAGAATGATGTTTCAATAGATGAATCTATGGTCCACTAAAACCCAATTTCTCAAAAAAGTGGGACCTCACCTCATCTGTACTTTATGTCATCCGTTCACCCACGCCCACGCACGTTCCATTCCTTCCCCAAACTACCGCATACGTACGTACGTACCCATCCAAACCATACCGTACAGCCCACAAAACTGTACATTACCTGTAATCCTTATCTTCCGTCGCGATTGTCATACTCCTGAAATCCTTGTCGCCCCCCGGAGCCCCAATTGGGGTTACCACCCCAGCATCATGATCATCCGTGGGGGTCACAGCTCGTTGACCAAAATAGAACTCGTCGTTGGGATCGTACGCCGGATTTTCCTCCAAGCCCCCTCCCCGCTTCTTGTGACTCAGCCAGGAATTGATCATGGCCTCGTGCGGATCGCCGGCCTGAAAAAACGGCGGAAGTTTTAGCCACTGAGCTACGGGCGCGGACACGAGAATGTGTGAAATTGATAGCCTTGAAGTGGCGTACGGTAGCTTGGCGGGTGGTAAAAAGGGTAGTGTGAGAATTGGCAAGTTTTGGGGTAAATAAATGGGGTCGCCACAAAATTAGAAAATGCAATATGGAGACCATTGATATGAGGTCCGAATTCCCCAAGTTACCCTGAACTATGTTGTACACAGTTGGGAAAAAATCGGGCCACCACTCCTTACGAAAAGTAAAGCGAACAGTATACTGCATGGTAGCAAAGCAAGCCAGAAAAATTCGCGGCCCAACCCACGTGTGTATTTCAATTTTCTGTCCGCTTCCACTCTTCCCCAAAGTGGTCCGATTTACCCCAGGTTACCCCAACCAAACCAAAACCCCGGATGAAAACTTACAGGTGCCGGATCCAAATCGTGGTATCTCGGGTGATGATGTTTGCGTTCGAATTTCGGCGCGGCGGGGGGAGAAGAAATCTTTCGCCTCGCGTCCGCTTTTACGGTGGACGTCGATGATGATGGGGCTGCTACGGCCATGGAATCTGGCAACACCGCGTTCGCGTCAGACGCGGGACCTTCCGTGACGCTCGCGTTGATACCCGCCAGCTTGAGCTGACTCGCGGCTTTCAGCTTCATCTCCTCGCGTTTCTGCAATTCATTCTGAGTACACCCCGAATAATTATGTTTCGTTCATCAGACGTCCATAAATCCGTACGTCAACCCGTGTTAGTCAACCCATATACGGTTGACGTACGGTTGGGTTGACGGACGGACGGACATGTTACGAACGGACGGACGCACGGATTTACGGACGTCTGCTGAATGCGGCATTACGAATGGTTATGGTAACAAACCGCCTATCTATCACTTGCCAACATTGCATAAAAAATTGCAATGTTTGACCGTATGAACGAACCGCACCGAATGAAATCAAGGCTCTAAAGAGAATTCAGCATGTTTTTGCTTTCGGCAAAATACGGATTGATGGACAGACCACAAGTACAGTAGCCGTAACTCACCGCGCGAATGGTACATAGGTAGGTACGGTGACGTCAATATTTTGCACGGCAAAACGGCAGACTTCTGCAAAGCAAAATATCGCCGAATACTTTTGAGAGTTCCTTCCCAACTTGCTGCGAGTAATATGTCACATGCCCTGCACTGCAAAATGCGCCATGTCATCCCAAATACGAAAATTTTGATGTCCCCAGAAATGCATACATTTTTGTCCCCTACTTCTTTCAAGAATGCTTCAAAGTCTGAAGGGCCCGCTTTTTGCAGCGGCGGCGGTTGAACCGATAGACGAAGACGCTTCCGGTCCACCCTGTTTGTGCTTGTTTGCCCCACCTAAACTCAAGAAAGAACGGAAGGTACAGGGTGCGAAAGATAAACTCCGTCGCAATTTCGAGTCCGAAGTGGTCGATTTGGAAACCTTTCTTGAGCGGTTCTGGCATTGGTTCATCTTCGTCGCTAATCTCTCCCTCCTCCATATCATCGTCGTCTTCAGGGTCCGTACCGCTGGGATTTTTTTCCCTGCAATAATGCACAAGACAATAAATACAACATTGTACGACAACAGTGCGTTACTACGTACTAAGCACTGGTGTCAACTCGCTCTCTCAGAATATTGAGTTAAGTTGAGTTAGATTTACTCGGGCTGTCATTTTCAGGAGTTAAGTTGAGTAACTTACTCGCTCTAACCTCAGCTGAGTCGGGTTAGCCCAAAATCTTGCGAGTTACTCGAGTAAGTACTGTAGAGTAAGTACTGGCTGAAAATGTCCAAACGAAAAGAACATACGTACGTACATCATTCTGAAAGTCCCGAAAATATTGTACTCTATGTCGTTTTCGTTTTCTTTGCCAGACCGACATTGCTGATGCATTCGGTAATAATGCAAGACGAAGAGCAACCGCTGAATACTGGGACGGAATGAAGAATTTTTATTTCTCACGTATGTACCATCCGCTTTTGTTGCTGCCGCGTTTATGTTTGAGTGCGCGCTGCTGCTTTGTATGAGCATGTGCGTGCACGCCGTTTACAACAATGGCGTAACTCGAGTTAACTTACTCGAGTAAGTACTGGGTAAGTATGGAATGATTGACTCGAGTTAGTATGGCAGTACTTACTCGCTGTTTCTAAAATTTTACTCGAGTTAGAAGCAACAATGGTCAATACCGAGTTAAGTCGAGTTTGATAACTCGATGACTGCATTTTTCCGAGTTAACACCTACCCCGAGGAAGCCGTCATTGTTGTCAACAACTTTTACTTTTGTTGTCGGATTGTTGTCGGATTTTGTATGGTTGTTGTCGGATCCGACAACAACAGTAGCAAAATGTTTGTTGTCGGTTTGTTGTCGGATTTTGTACTGTTGTTGTCGGATCCGACAACAACCATACAAAATCCGTCAACAATGGAGGCAACAAAAGTCTAAAAGTTGTGATCAACAATGAATGGAGTTGGCAGGCATATTCAGGTTAGGTTAAGTTAAATAACTCGGGCAAAAATCGCCCCAGTTATCTCGAGTAAAGTAACTCAAATTTTTACTCTGACACCAGTGCTACGTACGTACCTAAACGAATGTCTGCTTGTGCCTATTTAGTGGCAGAGTTGCATAATGAAGTTCCAAGTTACTGTGCATGCTTGCCAGTGATAAATTGCTGTATAAACCATGAATCGGTAAAATTTTGCGGTAGAAAGGAATCGAAACCCCGTTTAGCATACACGACCCATGAACGTACGTACATACAACATAGTAGGCCTAAATACAAACATACACACGTACTTTTGTGACTACCGCAAGTGCGGTATCGCTGGCTACGGTAACCCAGATTGTTTGGATGCGCAAAAATCCCCGACCTGTGTTTACAACAACCGTCACGAGGTGGCGCTGCGTTCAAAAACGATCCCAGCGCCGCCTATTGCAAGGCGACGCAAACAAGAGAAAAGGGCGGAACCTATTTTCACGACGCGAAGATGACAATGCCCCCGTCCCTCTTTTCAACTCGCTCACTACTACATCACATATGCGTTGAAATACAGAGCAATCTATTACGAAATCGATTTTGAAAATTTCGCCGCTGCGTCAACCTGAAAACGTCATGGCACAACTTGAACATACGTACATGGAAAGAATGGCCCAACGTGAAATATGGATGGACCTATCTCCGACAACACAAAATATTCGAACGCAGCAACAGCGTACGTACGTACAAAGCAAGGTGCAAGTTTTCATCAGCAAGCTTCGAATAAAAGCTTTTCGCAATAAAGGAAAACCTTCGCTGGCAACGCGGAATAATGACGGAAAAGCGCAGCTATGTATGCAATAATACATATGTATATCGACCAAGTTACAATCCCTACGTGTCAAAATACAGATAGTGGCGCAAAACGTTCGATAAAGCGAGCGCTTCTTCCTGTGCTGAAAATTAGCGACATATCAGGCTAAATACAAAACGAACGAAAAGGGTATACCGTAGCCAGAAATGCACCGTACGCAAGTATTCATATGTACATACACATCAGCACATATTTGGTAGGCCAAATCCGAAGAAAATGCGTCGTATGATCCACGAACCTTTGTGCTTGTGACTTTTCCATGTTTTCTGCGTCCATAGAGAGTGAAGAGAGCCCGGTCTGATTTTGAGCTCCCAAATCTGCTGCTTCTGTGGTGGCTGAGGACATTTATGCAAATTTGTGAGGTGTAACTCGTGATTTTAGCGCTTGAACCTGACTGATCCCGGGCTAACGAACCGTTAGCTCGATCGCTCTGTTGGGGGAAAGGAAAATGAGCATATGAGAGCATACAAAAGCAGTGACTGACTGATAGCTCGTAATATTGTCGTTGCCGGGCGTGGTATATGGATCAAGATTGGCCCAAAACCCAAACCGAAACACACAGGTTTTCCTCGTTTTCGTTCCTGATCAAGTGTGCGATTTCTGTACGATGAAAGGAGAGCAAGAAGAGATTCTATTATTTTCTCGGGATTTTGCACTTTTGCTTCCCGTTCTACTGCACGGCACACACTGCACGTTGAATGAAATGAGAAATGGTTTAGGATCGCAAAGGGTAGGCTGTAGTGTAGGCAGGCGAAGCGTGTTGTGTGTGCAGTGGAGTGCACGGCACAGCGTGATGTATGTGCTGGGAAAGCAATAAACAACACTCGCACGCAACGGGACACGACGCTGTATGCAAAAGAAAGAAGGGGGACGCCTATGTTTTACATATGAAAAATCGATATTTACGAAAACCTTGATGACGTCACGAAGCGTCGACGGTCGCAAATTTTGGCGATTTTTCCACGAAATCAAGAGAAAAATGGATGCAAAAGCCTATTTTACTTCCCAATAAGTTGATGCATCAATCGATTGCTAATCGATGCAGCTGCCTATGTGAATTTTTGAGAAAAATCGAAGCAAAACATTTTTGCAATTTTGCGGAGCCATATTCGCAAGCTTTCGTAGCGACGAAAGCGACATCTGACGAGCATCGTAAACATCAAATTTGCGACATTTTACATTTTATTGTCACAGTGGTAACAAACGAAACGAGAGATCGCCTCGAACAAACCATGAACTTCGCTTTCCTTGCCTTGCCCTGAATCCAGCAGTTGCAGATTAGACCACTTTGGCATCTGACTGACTTCGTATCCACCTCTCCAGAAGCTTGCTTGAGTTCCATACTGTAATATTCCATGCATTCTTTATTCGAGTATATATTTTTTAGGTAATAAAAAAGCAAGTGCTTTATTTGGCATAAGTGAGGTAAAAACAGGGTTATTCTAGTAGTACAAAACATGAAGCTTATGACATGACCAGCTTAAATATAGGTACAGTATAGCAACTAGCAACAGCAAAATTAGGAAAATATACGCGGACTGATTCCAAAAACTCTCCAGCTGTGTATGTACAACGGTAGATGATAGTTTTTCATCTTCTCGATCTCCCGTCTTAAATCGGCCTTAGTCAGCGACATATTCGCGTCAGCGTTAGCCCTTTCAAAGCAAAACAACAGATAACAGAGTATATTTTCGTTGGTCAACTTGGCCAGACTGTTGTATACCGTATTTACCCGTGCATGCAAAAATTGAGAGCTCCTATATGGGGCTATGCATAGGAGGGAGGCTATGCATTGGACATTTTTTATGTTTTTGAGAGGTGCGCAGAGGCATATTTTTTAGGTCAAAAGCACGTGCTTCAGGGCATAATTTTTTGTACAATACAGTAATACAATACACCCTCAATCAGGCTTAGGTATCTTAGCTTGGTGTGGAAGTGGCTATGGGTAGCTTAGGACCAGCTTACATAGGTTCAGGTACCCTACACAAGTACATATGGGGCAATGTGCATAGGGGGGGGGGGGGGGGGGGGCATTGCTATGCATAGGGTCAATAATAGAGTAGGGTCCATAATAGAGTAGCTATATTAAAATGCGATGTCCGGTCGGATTCAGTATTGCTGTACAGTACCGCTGACAGGGGGTACACCTTCCGAATGGCGCTGTCACACTCGGCTAATAGAGGAGGACATGACGGATCGAACGAAAAATTCGCAGCCAAATCCGTCAAATACGACGGAGATATGCTGTGCAAAGTCGGGCAACCCCGATTTTTGAGGTTTTTTCACGTTTTCGGGGTAATTTTACCCCACAATGGGGCTAGGGGGCTGAAATTTTGCACACCTCCACATCTACTGAGGAGCCTATATTCATACAAAATTTGAGCGCTCTACGTCTCTGGTTCGCTAGATACAGCATCCGCTACCGTAACCCAGCGAAAATCTCCTCAATCTATTCTAACGGTAAATTGGCGCGGGAAATTTTTTCCTTCCGTGTGCTCGCTGCTTTTTTCTCTCATTTTGTAGCCCCAACTGTCCTCTTCAAAACGAGTTACCTGCCGACTATGAGGCACTAATGGGAAATTTGACTAGGACGCGCTCAAAGGTTGCTGAGTTGAGTGAAAATCGCCAATTCTGGCGTTTTCAAAAGCGCGCGTTCAGTGCACATTTTCCGCTATTATTGATTTCAAATTCTTGCAGTACGCCGGATGTAGCCCCTCTCGACCCACCTGTTTGAGGGACTCGATGTGTTCGCGTCCGTCCGTCCGTCCGGCCGTATGTATGTACATACACAACGTACGTGCATAGAGTACGTAACGTACGTACATAGTAAAAACGATACGATGACGCAACAAATGGATAAAGCATAGATAGAGGGTGGATGGTGGCATAACATGCACATGTACGTACGTACGTACTAACTTGTAATTTGCAGCAATGACTGTCGTACAAAATGAGACACGTGCCGGAAAAATGGCTAGTTTACGCAAGAAATGTCAGCGAAATAGAACTGAGCGATTTCCGGCGTAATGGTTAGCCCGGTACACTGTTTGCACGTGCAATACAGGGTAAAACGGGGTAAATCAGGTTCAAAATGGAAAACCCAGCAAACCATCCGAAATATTTCGGAGAAGTAGGCGTCTGCAAGAATTCCGAAAATCACAGCGGAAAACGCGCACTTGTGGAAAACGCGCGCTTTTGAAAACGCCAGATTTGGCGATTTTCACTCAACTCAGCAACCTTTGAGCACGTCCTAGTCAAATTTCCCATTTGTGCCTCATAGTCGGCAAGTACCTCGTTTTGAAGAGGACAGTTGGGGCTACAAAATGAGAGAAAAAAACAGCGAGCACACGGAAAGGAAAAAATTTCCGCGCCAATTCACCGTTTGAATACGATTGGAGATTTTCGCTGGGTTACGGTAACGGATGTTATAATTAGCGAACCAGAGCACGTAGAGCGCTCAAATTTTGTATGCATATAGGCTCCTAGTAGATGTGAATGTGTACAAAATTTCAGCCCCCTAGCCCCACTGTGGGGCAAATTACCCCTGAAAACGTGAAAAAACCTCAAAAATCGGGGTTGCCCGACTTTGCACGCCATTCTTCGTCATTCTTGACGGATTTGCTGGATTTTTGTTCGTCCGTCATGTCCTCCTCTATTAGCTGGTGTCGACAGCGCCAATCGGAAGGTGTACCCCCTGTCAGCGATATTCTCAACCCCACCTGAAATCGCATTTTAAAAAAATATTTTTCTCAGCACAGGCAAATGCCCAGCGACAACCCTCGCTGAATGGACGTTGGACAATTTTAGATACCTACATTATTATTGTTATGTATTAATGTGCTTTAACACCGCAACCATCACTCATTTAGCTCACCGGTTTGAATTTGTCGCTCGACAGATTCCCTTCAACTGTCGACAGTCAAAATCAGCGCATTCTCTCGCAATCTCTTGCCAATCCCTTTCGCTAAGGTTACGTGTCTCCTACGGAGCATCACTTGCATCTCGCGGATGTCTTCCCCTGTCTGAGAAGAAACTGATACAATTTCTCTTTTACAATACTGGGGGGGTATGTTCACTTCAAGTGAAAAATATTGTTACGTACTTGTACTGCTACGTATGCATATAGCGTCCAAAAGGCCATAAGTATCAGTAAACTACACCGGCTGTTTCACGAAAGCTGTCATCTCTAAAATGCTTATAACTTCTGAACCAATGCACGAATTTCGACCAATTTTTTTTAAAATAGAAACTTCAACACATACCTGACAAGCATGCAAAATTTCATTTGTGGGTCTTAACTACGAAAGGATTATGAAGCCTCAAACATTGGGTGTCAAAATCGGCAAGTGGCGAGAAAAGCGCTCGATTTTTGAAGTCCATACGGAAGGAAGTATGCTTTTCCGCCCCATTCAGAGCTTCATTCGGACTTCTGCAGCATCCTAATGCCAGAATCGTAGAGGGACATCCGCCATCCCTATGAACCATGCTTGAAAAGAATTTTTTCAGAGTTTTGAAGACGGCTGCACAGTGCAGAAAAACGAAAACGGGCACATCGAAAAATCGGACCTGAAAGGCGTTGCTTGTTTGTTCGTTAATAGTGCATGTACGCTCATGAAATTTTGCATGCTTGTCATGTATGTGTTCAAGTTTCTATTTAAAAAAAAATTGGTCGAAATTCGTGCATTAGTTCAGAAGTTATAAGCGTTTTAGAGGTTAACAGCTTTCACGAAACACCCTATTTCCGCCTGCTAATGTATCCGCTTACTCTTCCACCGTAAGCTCTGTACTCTGTAGTACCTGCACATACAATTTGTCAATTCAAACACCTCTTGCATTCTGCTTCTAATTGCCTCTTCCACATCTTCAAGTCGATTAGTAACTCCAAGGAACATCACTATACCAGCAGGGTCATTGAATCCTCCCATAAACGACATAAACCTAGCCTGAATTCATTAAATGACAGCATCATCTTGTTGGGACCGTTAATGTCTTACCAGCAGCGCATCTGCCAGAAATTGGAACATAGAAATAGTTAACTACTAAGGTGGCGCGCAAACGACACTACGTTTAGGCTATCAGTCAACACATACCAATATCATCCACAAAAACCCCACGGTGGGTTAATTTCTTCTACCGCCACATCAGGCTTGCAATAAGCAAAACCACTCTGGTACGTCTTGCACTATCACGCTAACTGGCGGTTCAACATCGAAAAATCCTACATGCCAGAACCAGCCAACACACCGGCAGTAGCCTTCGCCAACATCAATTTGCCAACGCCCACAGGACTCATGGCAAAATATCACGCCTGAAATGCCGAAGCACAAGGATGTCCGGCCCACACTATGACTGAGACATAAGTAGCCAGAAGGATATGTGCATACGGCGTACCCGTAATGGAGTTAAGACCACTCCCGCGTACCAACCTGATGATGTAACCTAATAATTCTCTTAGCACCTAGTCTCTCACCATCAGGCCAATCATGAGGTCGTCGCGACGCGAAAGGGATAGTACACTAAATCAACGTCAGGTGCTCTTTTGCTTAATAATCACGGTAAAGATCCCCCTCCTTCCTTACCATCAATAATCGGCGTTATATCTGTTCAAAACCTGCCACCTGGTCAGTACGGACAGCCGTCCCCACCGAACAGGCATGACCCACACCACGCACTGCACGACGAACGCACGCGGCACTGCTCCCATACAGTATGTACACCACCACCGTCAGCGTCAGAATATCGATCTGAGCGCCATTCCCCCCCCCCCCCCCCCCACCGTCAGACTGACGTCGCTCAGCCGCGGGGAGGGGGAGACGTAATTAATGTACTATCCTGAAAGGCACGGGCGGTTAGCGGTCGGATGACTTCATACTGATACTGCTCTTTCAGTTGGGCGCGACTTTTCACACTATCAGACGCCGTCCACCATCCCCATCGGAGAAAGAGAGCAGCTGGCAAATGAACATGTATTTTTCGTAGCATTGAGCTCTTCGATTCTTCCATTTAATCCGACCAAATTGAGCTTCAGTCTTTACCTTTATATCACAAACGGAGGAACAGGAAAGTGAAAATTAATCTCAGCAAACGACACGAGGCGATTGTATTGTACTGTTTACTCATACCTTATGTTCGTCTTGTCTCTCTCGATAGTTCCATGCGACTAGGTGCTCCTTCGGGTGGTACTTGTGTGTGTAAGCAAAGAGCAGCCGTAACAATAGTAACAATGCGGCAGCGGCAATGCCAACGCTAGTAAGAAGCGTTGCATTTGCATCAATCCAGCCCTAAGCTAAAACAATGAGTTAGCTAATTATAGGCGGGCATGTGTTCGCGCCCAGAAAAGTACACATAACAGCGCTGTGTGGGTTGCCCCCCAGCAGGATGACACGTTCGATTCCACTCGGCCGTTCAACCCTCTCCCTTTTGAGGACCAAGCCATCGTCAAAGAGGTAAATGAAATAGAAGAACCAGAACCCCACCCTATCCCAAGCGATGGACGCTCTGGGCTGGGCAGTGGCAAGCCATACGACCAGACGGACGCTCATTTACCGTTTTTCGTTCCTAGGGCGTCAGGGCAGTCAGTACGATGCTTCCGAAATTTCAACGCTAATATCGATATCATACATAGCCAAAAAAGGCAACGAGCAGCCTAGCCCAGCCGCGTGGGTCCATCTGAGAGAAGCTTTCGCTGCATAAAATCGTCTAAAATAGTCTGTTTAAATAGGTCGGCTAAAATAGTAGCCAGCAGGGAGCACCACTGTAGTAGTAGGCCTATACCTGCCTAGTTTCGCCGTTCAACCAGCTAAAATAGGTGGCTCTTTAGAAGTGTAACGGAAGGAAGAACTTTTTCGATGATGAAACAACACCTACTCACAAAGGTGCGGAGTGGGATTGCGCTCAGCTCATGCGACACACTGATAAAGTGAGTACAACAAATGCACCATCTTTCATGTTTATTCATTTGACCTTCAGTGTTCCGAACTCTACTATGTCACCGCTACATAGGATATAATACACCCTCCCATATGTACAGTACAGTACAATACAGTACAAAAATCACCTTGTGCTCATAACAACACACTGTGAGCAAATCTGTACTACAAATGCAAAAATGGAAGCAGATCCAGACTCCAAATCCCATTGCACTTCCATGCTAATTGCACATTTGTCTTACCACACTCATGCCACTGCATTCGCCAGCGTGTCGGCTGATTCCTATTGAAACCTATGTAGAAAATTCAAATGCGGAACAGGGTACTGTGGGTTGAACCCGGCGCATCGGGTAAACCCGGCCACCTGGGCCGCTGGGCCTTTCAACTTGCTGTTTCAAGAGCAAAATGATGAACCAAATACGTAGCTCATTAAGAAAAGAGGAGAGTTCAAGGAATCGATTGACATATAATTTGTCTCAACCGGTCCATTGGGTGCTGCCACATGGCAGGCCTTGAAGTTTAGGTGGCCTGCTTTTTCCCATGGTTGGATTCTTTCATTTCCTCCCATGGTAGGCTACCCTCTACCTTTTTGAAAAATACAGAAAAATAAAATATAAACCTGTTCTCGTATGTTCCGCGTAAACTCTGACCACATCTTGGGTGCCCTGAAGGCCTACAAAAATAACGCAATACATGCAATTTTGTAGAAGACTCCACATAAAACTTGATCAGCACTATTAACTGTACAGTACATACATAGTATCTTCGCACGAGCACACGCAATAAAATACTCAAACAGACAGATGCAGTATATCATTCATCATTTATCATTGATTCAGAGATCATTGCAGAGATGTATTTGCATAATTCGTGAGCCTTGTATCCTCCTTTACGTACCTCACAAAAGATCTGGCACTGCTCCCAATATTGTCCTATCAGCTTATCAATTGCAGGTTGCAAGCCATACTGAGATACAACTTCCCGTCTCTCCATTCCTCGTCACAATGGCAAAAGCGATCTTTCACCTATGTACAGTAAAGGGGTAACAGTTTACCTACCTACATACCTTACTTTATATGACTGATGAAGGAACTAGGAGGGCAGCAAACATATTGTGCACTGTATTTGGAACACTCTGCACACAGCTATACCGGAACTTTGAGCTGACGCTGTGCCAAGTCTTCTTACAGGGTGTCCCATTCGCGATGACTCCACTGCCGACGTCTTAGTACGGTTTCCACTAGCAACATATCTGAGATATGGCGTCGCCTACCGTCTAGATCACAATATGTTTTTGTTCAGCATTCAGACGTAGGCTACATCACACACAACGCACGTACTGCACCTGTAGGGTGTAACATAGTAGACAGGCCTACCTCATTGGTGAGCTTCATCAAATTGATCCAGCGTGTGCAACGCTCGTTTTTTCCTCTTCAGACAACCTATGTAGTATGTACAAAACACACAAGCACGCATATGTATGCGTACACATTATACTGCATACAATGCATTTGAGTAGGACCAAGAATTTATAATTTTTCTTGGTGTAGGACTTACTTTTCATTTTCAGCGAGCTTCTCCATCTCTTGATGAAATGCAGAATTGAAGAGAATCGTGCCATGACTGTTGGCCTCGAATAGACGCCAATCGGATACTTTTCTGCCTCCTGATGCAAGTTTTTCACACCTGTGCTCACGCATGCAACTCTCAGTCCCTGCAAAAACAATCCCCGCGTACTGTATTGTACGCAAACAGCCATACACAGCGCTCATACCGGCCTATATGCACATACATACATATCTACGCCCACGCTACGTGCATAGGCCTATACGGCACGCACGTTCCCCATTGCTACGTAACCTATTTACCATATGCAATAAGAGCCAGTGTTTGGCCGCGAGGCTACCCCTCTCAATTAACCTTGATTTTCAGTGCAACTTTCAATCGGTAGTCAACGCGAAGGTCGCCGCGGAAAGATACAAACGTGCAAGAAAGACTACGGCACCGACATTCGCGTCGACTACCGTTCAAAGGTTGCACTGAAAAACAAGGTTATTCAGAGGGGTCCCCTTGCGACCAAACACTGGCTCTTATTGCATATGGTTAATACTGTACGTGCAGACAGCAAGCTGCATGTAGCGTACTGACCAAGAAGAGGCCATCGAAAACAAATTTTTTACTCCCCAGCTGGTTCTCTGCGTATTTGGTCGAATTTCCATCTGGCATACGCAGTCTGTACGACGCCGATTGAGATGTCCAACTCTGCCGTCCTTATCAATTCTTTAAGATATCCGGCCACTAATACGCAGATCTTATCTCCGTCAAGCATACGAAATTTGCCATCTTCAATCAAGAGAATATTGATCATACTGTATTTACCAACCCCAGAAAAAAATCAAATGAAAAAAAAGAAAAATTCAACGAAGAAAATCAAAAGCAAGAAAAAAAAATCTCAGCACAACACCCAGAAAACAGCCCGGCCAAAAAACCCCGCCACAGCAACAGAGAAAGAAAGCATGCAAGAGAAGGATATCCCGCAAGCATGCAAGTCAGAAGAAAAAACAAAATAAACTCAGAAGCCAAAGCGATGAGAAAAAAACGACAAACGACATCAAATCAGCAAGACAAAACAAAAGAAAAGCCAAATCCCCATCAAACAGGCCCATCCACACGATCGCCAAAGCAAAAAAATCGCACCACACGCAAAGAAGAAAAAAAAACAAACAACAACAAAAAAGAAACGCAGAAAAAAACGGACAAGGAAACCCGACCCGACCAGCGAAAAATGAGCCAAAAGCCAGGCGCACACTCCAGCAAATCAATACCCATCAAAAGAAGAAAAAATCATCCAAACACCATCAACAGCACAAAAGGCGAGTCAAGAGACCCAGGCCACCACCCCAACCCTCCTCACCAAAAATTCCACCCAAAAGTCAAATCAATGACTAATGCAGGGGCGACATCTCACAAGAACAAATGCCAGGTCGGCAGGAGCCAAGAGGAAGAGACGGGCCGAGGAGCCAAGAGAATTCATTCTCGGAGATGGATGATGGATGGAGAAAAGAGATACGACAAGGCCTATACAACGACAATGAGGTATTGTATCACTGCTACATGTACACACACATGTGTACGTACACACGAACACATGTATACCTATGAACATTGTATGTACTGCTCCCAGTAGTACCGTATTTACCTGTGCATAGCCCCCCCCCCCCCTACTGCCATAGCCCCATATTGGCAAAACATAAAAAATGCCCTATGCATAGCCCCCCCCCCCCCCCCCTATGCATCGCCCCATATGTACTGTACAGTACCTGAACCTACGTACATAAGCTAGTCATAAGCTACCCATAGCCACTCCCACACCAAGCTAAGATGCCTAAGCCTGCTTAGGGGTGTATTGTACTAGAATAACCCTGTTGACCTCAATTATGCCCTAAAACACGTGCTTTTGACCTAAAAAATATGCCTCTGCGCACCTCTCAAAAACATAAAAAATGCCCTATGCATATCCCCCCCCCTATGCATATAGCCCCCCCCCCTATGCATAGCCCCATATAGGACCTCTCAATTTTTGCATAGCCCCATGGGGCTATGCACAGGTAAATACGGTATATTAATATTCTCTTGATTGAAGATGGCAAATTTCGTATGCTTGACGGAGATAAGATCTGCGTATTATTGGCCGGATATCTTCAAGAATTGATAAGGACGGCAGAGTTGGACATCTCGATCGGCGTCGTACAGACTGCGTATGCCAATGGAAATTCGACCAAATACGCGGAGAACCAGCTGGTAAAAAATTTGTTTTCGATGGCCTCTTCTTGGTCAGTACGTACATGCCGCTTGCTGTCTACACGTACAGTATTAACCATATGCAATAAGAGCCAGTGTTTGGTCGCAAGGCGACCCCTCTGAATAACCTTGTTTTTCAGTGCAACCTTTGAAGTAGTCGACGCGAATGTCGGTGCCGTCGTCTTTCTTGCACGTTTGTTTCTTTCCGCGGCGACCTTCGCGTTGACTACCGATTGAAAGTTGCACTGAAAATCAAGGTTAATTCAGAGGGGTCGCCTCGCGACCAAACACTGGCTCTTATTGCATATGGTCAATAGGTTACGTAGCAATAGGACGTGCGTACCGTATAGGCCTATACACGTAACATAGGCATAGATATGTATGTATGTGCATATAGGCCGGTATGAGCGCTGTGTATGGCTGTTTGCGTACAATACAGTACGCGGGGATTGTTTTTGCAGGGACTGAGAGTTGCATGCGTGAGCACAGGTGTGAAAAACTTGCATCAGGAGGCAGAAAAGTATCCGATTGGCGTCTATTTCGAGGCCAACGGTCATGGCACGATTCTCTTCAATTCTGCATTTCATCAAGAGATGGAGAAGCTCGCTCAAAATCAAAAGTAAGTCCTACACCAAGAAAAATTATAAATTCTTGGTCCTACTCAAATGCATTGTATGCAGTATAATTGTACGCATACGTATGCGTGCTTGTCTGTTCTGTACATACTACATAGGTTGTCTGAAGAGAGAAAACGAGCGTTGCACACGCTGGATCAATTTGTGAAGCTCACCAATGAGGTAGGCCTGTCTACTATGTTACACCCTACAGGTGCAGTACGTGCGTTGTGTGTGATGTAGCCTACGTCTGAATGCTGAACGAACATATTGTGTTCTAGACGGTAGGCGACGCCATATCTGATATGTTGCTAGTGGAAACCGTACTCAGACGTCGGCAGTGGAGTCATCGCGAATGGGACACCCTGTACGAAGACTTGGCACAGCGTCAGCTCAAAGTTCCGGTATAGCTGTGTACAGAGTGTTCCAAATACAGTGCACAATATGTTTGCTACCCTCCTGGTCCTTCATCAGTCATATAAAGTAAGGTATGTAGGTAGGTAAACTGTTACCCTTTACTGTACATAGGTGAAAGATCGTTTTGCCATTGTGACGAGGAATGCAGAACGGGAAGTTGTATCTCCGTCTGGCTTGCAACCTGCAATTGATAAGCTGATAGGACAATATGGGAGCAGTGCCAGATCTTTTGTGAGGTACGTAAAGGAGGATACAAGGCTCACGAATTATGCAATACATCTCTGCAATGATCTCTGATCAATGATCAATGATCAATGATCTCTGCATCTGCTGTTTCAGTATTTTATTGCGTGTGCTCGTGCGAAGTACTATGTATGTACTGTACGTTAATAGTGCTGATCAAGTTTTATGTGGGGTTTCTACAATTGCATGTTTTGCGTTATTTTTGTAGGCCTTCAGGCACCGAAGATGTGGTCAGAGTTTACGCGGAACATACGGAACAGGTTTATTTTTTATTTTTCTGTATTTCAAAAAGGTAGAGGGTAGCCTACCATGGGAGGAAATAAATAAATCCGACCATGGGAAAATCCGGCCACCTAAACTTCAAGCCTGCATATCGCAGCACCCAATGGACCGGTTGAGACAAATTATATATCAATCGATTCCTTGAACTCTCCTCTTTCTAATGAGCTACGTATTTGGTTCATCATTTGCTGAAACAGCAAGTTGAAAGGCCCAGCGGCCCAGGTGGCCGGGTTTACCCCATGGCCGGGTTCAACCCACAGTACCCTATTCGCATTCGAATTTTCTACATACGTTTCAATAGGAATCAGCCGACGCGCTGGCAAATGCAGTGGCTGAGTTGGTAAAGCAAATGTGCAATTAGCATGGAAGTGCAATCGAATTTGAATTGGATCTGCTTCCATTTTCGCTTGTAGTACAGTTTTGCTCACAGTGTGTTGTTATGACAAGGTGATTTTTGTACTGTATTGTACTGTACTGTACATATGGGAGGGTGTATTATACGTATGTAGCGGTGACATGGTAAAGTTGGGACGCTCAAGTTCAAATGAATAAACATGAAGATGGTGCATTTGTTGTACTCACTTATCAGTGTGTCGCATGAGCTGAGCGCAATCCCACTCCGCACCTTTGTGAGTAGGTGTTGTTTCATCATCCAAAAATTCTTCCTTCCGTTACACTTCCAAAGAGCCACCTATTTTAGCTGGTTGAACGGCTAAACTACACAGTATAGGCCTACTACTACAGTGGTGCTCCCTGCTGGCTACTATTTTAGCCGACCATTTTAACCGACTATTTTAGCCGATTTTATGCAGCGAAAGCTTCTCAGATGGACCCACGCGGCTGGGCTAGGCTGCTCGTTGCCTTTTTGGCTACGTATGATATCGATATTAGCGTTGAAATTTCGGAAGCATTACTGACTGCCCTCAACACCCTCGGAACGAAAACCGGTAAATGAGCGTCCGTCTGGTCGTATGGCTTGCCACTGCCAGCCCAGAGCGTCCATCGCTTGGGATAGGGTGGGGTTCTGGTTCTTCTATTCCATTTACCTCTTTGACGATGGCTTGGTCCTCAAAAGGGAGAGGGTTGAACGGCCGAGTGGAATCGAACGTGTCATCCTGCTGGGGGGCAACCCACACAGCGCTGTTATGTGTACTTTTCTGGGCGCGAACACATGCCCACTATAATTAGCTAACTCTTGTTTTAGCTCAGGCTTGGATTGTTGCAAATGCAACGCTTCTTACTAGCATTGGCATTGCCGCTCCCGCATTGCTTCTACTGTTACGTATCTTTGCTTACACACACAAGTACCACCCGAAGGAGCCTCGTCGCATGGAACTATCGAGACAAGACGAACATAAGGTATGAGTAAACAGTACAATACAATCGCCTCGTGTCGTTTGCTGAATTAATTTTCACTTTCCTGTTCCTCCGTTTGTGATATAAAGGTAAGACTGAAGCTCAATTTGGTCGGATTCAATGGAAGAATCGAAGAGCTCAATGCTTACGAAAAATACATGTTCCTTCACTGTCTCTTTTCTCCCAATGAGATGGTGGACAGCATGAATGATATCGGAGGTCGCGCCCAACTGAAAGAGCAGTATCAGTATGAAGTCATCCGACCGCTAACCGCGCGTGCCTTAGGGATCGTACATTAATTACGTCTCCCCCTCCCCGCGGCTCAGCCTCTGACGTCAGTCTGAGCGGTGGGGGGGGGGGGGGGGGGGGAATCGGCGCTCAGATCAATATTCTGACGCTGACGGTGGTGGTGTACATACTGTATGTGAACCATACCACATGCATTCATACATACAGTGCATGCATATTGCATACATACGCCTGTTCAGTGGGCCACCTCTGACGCTGACGGGGGGGGGGGGGGGGGGGGTCCAGCCTTTTGACCAATTCTGACGCAATTCTGATGGTCAGGGGAGGAGGGGGATACCCATCGATCTTGGCCAAAAACCACCTGACGTAATTTAGTGTACTATCCCTTACGTAGCAACGACGCGTCGATTCGTCCCCCTAATGGTGAGAAAATTAGGTACTAGAGTACTAGGTTACGTAGTAGGTTAGTACGTACAGTAGTACGTAGGTTCAGGATATACCGGTATATGCACATATCCTACTGGCTACTTCATGTCTCAGTCATCGTGGGCGGGACATCCTTGTGCTTCGGCATTTCAGGCGTGATATTCCATGGTCCTGTGGGCATTGGCAAAACGATGTTGGCGAAGGCTACTGCCAAGGTGTGTCATGACTCTGGGCGTGTCAGATTTTTCAATGTTGAACCACATCACGTGATAGTGCAAGACGTACAAGAATCGGCTTTTCTTGTGCAAGGCCTGATATCAGCGGTTGAAAAATTGACCCCAGCCATCGTTTTTGTGGATGATATTGGTATGTGTTGACTGATAGCCTAAACATAGTAGTACCACACCACCCTTAGTAGTTAGTTATTTTCTATGTTCCAATTTTCTGGCAGATACGCTGCTGCGTAGACGTCAGCCGCAACCAAGACAAGATGATGCTATCTTCAGCTTGATTAGGGCTCGGTTTATGTCGTTTATGGGAGGATTCAATGACCCTGCTGGTATAGTGATGTTCCTTGGAGCTACTAATCGACTTGAAGATGTGGAAGAGGCAATTAGAAGCAGAATGCCAAGGGTGTTTCGAATTGACAAACCTGTATGTAGGTACTACAGAGTACAGAGCTTACGGTGGAAGAGTACGCGGTACATTAGCAGGCGGAAATAGGGTGTTTCACGAAAGCTGTAACCTCTAAAACGCTTATAACTTCTGAACTAATGCACGAATTTCGACCAATTTTTTTTTAAATAGAAACTTGAACACATACCTGACAAGCATGCAAAATTTCATGAGCGTACATGCACTATTAACGAACAAACAAGCGACGCCTTTTCAGGTCCTATTTTTCGATGTGCCCGTTTTCGTTTTCCTGCACTTGTGCAGCCGTCTTCAAAACTCTGAAAAAGATTCTTTTCAAGCATGTTCATAGGGATGGCGGCAATGTTCCCTTTATGTTTTGGCATTATATGCTGCAGAAGTCCGAATGAATGCTTGAATGGGGCGGAAAAGCATACTTCCTTCCGTATGGACTTCAAAAATCGAGCGCTTTTCTCGCCACTTGCCGATTTTGACACCCAATGTTTGAGGCTTCATAATTCCTTTCGTAGTTAAGACCCACAAATGAAATTTTGCATGCTTGTCAGGTATGTGTTGAAGTTTCTATTTTAAAAAAAATTGGTCGAAATTCGTGCATTGGTTCAGAAGTTATAAGCATTTTAGAGGTGACAGCTTTCGTGAAACAGCCGGTGTAGTTTACCTCATACTCTACTGGCCTTTTGGACGCTATATGCATACGTAGCAGTACAAGTACGTAACAATATTTTTCACTTGAAGTGAACATACCCCCCAGTATTGTAAAAGCAGAAATTGCATCAGTTTCTTCTCAGACAGGGGAAGACATCCGCGAGATATTGCAAGTGATGCTCCGTAGGAGACACGTCAACCTTAGCGAAAGGGATTGGCAAGAGATTGCGAGAGAATGCGCTGGTTTTGACTGTCGACAGTTGAAGGAAATCTGTCGAGCGACAAATTCAAACCGGTGAGCTAAATGAGTGATGGTTGCGGTGTTAAAGCACATTAATACACAACAATAATAATGTAGGTATCTAAAATTGTCCAACGTCCATTCAGCGAGGGTTGTCGCTGGGCATTTGCCTGTGCTGAGAAAAATATTTTTTTAAAATGCGATTTCAGGTGGGGTTGAGAATATCGCTGACAGGGGGTACACCTTCCGATTGGCGCTGTCGACACCAGCTAATAGAGGAGGACATGACGGATCGAACAAAAAAATTCGCAGCCAAATCCGTCAAGAAATGACAGAGTTATGGCTGTGCAAAGTCGGGCAACCCCGATTTTTGAGGTTTTTTCACGTTTTCAGGGGTATTTTAGCCCACAGTGGGGCAAGGGGGCTGAAATTTTGTACACATCCACATCTACTAGGGAGCCTATATGCATACAAAATTTGAGCGCTCTATGTGCTCTGGTTCGCTAGTTATAACATCCGTTACCGTAACCCAGCGAAAATCTCCAATCGCATTCAAACGGTCAATTGGCGCGGAAATTTTTTTCCTTTCCGTGTGCTCGCTGTTTTTTTCTCTCATTTTGTAGCCCCAACTGTCCTCTTCAAAACGAGGTACCTGCCGACTATGAGACACTAATGGGAAATTTGACTAGGACGCGCTCAAAGGTTGCTGAGTTGAGTGAAAATCGCCAAATCTGGCGTTTTCAAAAGCGCGCGTTTTCCACAAGTGCGCGTTTTCCGCTGTTGATTTTTCGGAATTCTTGCAGTACGCTGGACTTCTCCGGAAATATTTCGGATGGTCTGCTGGGTTTTCCATTTTGAACCTGATTTACCCCGTTTTACCCTGTATTGCACGTGCAAACAGTGTACTGGGTGAACCATTACGCCTGGAAATGGGCTCAGTTCTATTTCGCTGACATTTCTTGCGTAAACTAGCCATTTTTCCGGCACGTGTCTCATTTTGTACGACAGTCATTGCTGCATACTGCGCTATATGCTCATCTGCGATGCTATTTTGCTGCTCAAATAACTTTACCGTTCAACATGGCTGCTATTTGGCTCTGTGTTCACACTCTACAATGAAGACATCGGATCCATCACAATTACAAGTTAGTACGTACGTACGTACATGTGCATGTTATGCCACCATCCACCCTCGATCCATGCTTTATCCATTTGTTGCGTCATCGTATCGTTTTTACTATGTACGTACGTTACGTACTGTATGTACGTACGTTGTGTATGTACATACATACGGCCGGACGGACGGACGGACGCGAACACATCGAGTCCCTCAAACAGGTGGGTCGAGAGGGGCTACATCCGGCGTACTGCAAGAATTTCGAAAAAAATCAATAATAGCGGAAAACGCGCACTTGTGAAAAACGCGCGCTTTTGAAAACGCCAGAATTGGCGATTTTCACTCAACTCAGCAACCTTTGAGCGCGTCCTAGTCAAATTTCCCATTAGTGCCTCATAGTCGGCAGGTACCTCGTTTTGAAGAGGACAGTTGGGGCTACAAAATGAGAGAAAAAAACAGCGAGCACACGGAAAGGAAAAAATTTCCGCGCCAATTTACCGTTAGAATACGATTGGAGATTTTCGCTGGGTTACGGTAGCGGATGCTGTATCTAGCGAACCAGAGACGTAGAGCGCTCAAATTTTGTATGAATATAGGCTCCTAGTAGATGTGGATGTGTACAAAATTTCAGCCCCCTAGCCCCATTGTGGGGTAAAATACCCCCGAAAACGTGAAAAAACCTCAAAAATCGGGGTTGCCCGACTTTGCACAGCCATATCTCCGTCATTTCTTGACGGATTTGGCTGCGAATTTTTTTGTTCGATCCGTCATGTCCTCCTCTATTAGCCGGTGTCGACAGCGCCATTCGGAAGGTGTACCCCCTGTCAGCGGTACTGTACAGCAATACTGAATCCGACCGGACATCGCATTTTAATATAGCTACTCTATTATGGACCCTACTCTATTATTGACCCTATGCATAGCAATAGCCCCCCCCCACCCCCCCCCTATGCACATTGCCCCATATGTACTTGTGTAGGGTACCTGAACCTATGTAAGCTGGTCCTAAGCTACCCATAGCCACTTCCACACCAAGCTAAGATACCTAAGCCTGATTGGGGGTGTATTGTATTACTGTATTGTACAAAAAATTATGCCCTGAAGCACGTGCTTTTGACCTAAAAAATATGCCTCTGCGCACCTCTCAAAAACATAAAAAATGTCCCATGCATAGCCTCCCTCCTATGCATAGCCCCATATAGGAGCTCTCAATTTTTGCATGCACGGGTAAATACGGTATACAACAGTCTGGCCAAGTTGACCAACGAAAATATACTCTGTTATCTGTTGTTTTGCTTTGAAAGGGCTAACGCTGACGCGAATATGTCGCTGACTAAGGCCGATTTAAGACGGGAGATCGAGAAGATGAAAAGACTATCATCTACCGTTGTACATACACAGCTGGAGAGTTTTTGGAATCAGTCCGCGTATATTTTCCTAATTTTGCTGTTGCTAGTTGCTATACTGTACCTATATTTAAGCTGGTCATGTCATAAGCTTCATGTTTTGTACTACTAGAATAACCCTGTTTTTACCTCACTTATGCCAAATAAAGCACTTGCTTTTTTATTACCTAAAAAATATATACTCGAATAAAGAATGCATGGAATATTACAGTATGGAACTCAAGCAAGCTTCTGGAGAGGTGGATACGAAGTCAGTCAGATGCCAAAGTGGTCTAATCTGCAACTGCTGGATTCAGGGCAAGGCAAGGAAAGCGAAGTTCATGGTTTGTTCGAGGCGATCTCTCGTTTCGTTTGTTACCACTGTGACAATAAAATGTAAAATGTCGCAAATTTGATGTTTACGATGCTCGTCAGATGTCGCTTTCGTCGCTACGAAAGCTTGCGAATATGGCTCCGCAAAATTGCAAAAATGTTTTGCTTCGATTTTTCTCAAAAATTCACATAGGCAGCTGCATCGATTAGCAATCGATTGATGCATGACTTATTGGGAAGAAAATAGGCTTTTGCATCCATTTTTCTCTTGATTTCGTGGAAAAATCGCCAAAATTTGCGACCGTCGACGCTTCGTGACGTCATCAAGGTTTTCGTAAATATCGATTTTTCATATGTAAAACATAGGCGTCCCCCTTCTTTCTTTTGCATACAGCGTCGTGTCCCGTTGCGTGCGAGTGTTGTTTATTGCTTTCCCAGCACATACATCACGCTGTGCCGTGCACTCCACTGCACACACAACACGCTTCGCCTGCCTACACTACAGCCTACCCTTTGCGATCCTAAACCATTTCTCATTTCATTCAACGTGCAGTGTGTGCCGTGCAGTAGAACGGGAGCAAAAGCAAAATCCCGAGAAAATAATAGAATCTCTTCTTGCTCTCCTTTCATCGTACAGAAATCGCACACTTGATCAGGAACGAAAACGAGGAAAACCTGTGTGTTTCGGTTTGGGTTTTGGGCCAATCTTGATCCATATACCACGCCCGGCAACGACAATATTACGAGCTATCAGTCAGTCACTGCTTTTGTATGCTCTCATATGCTCTATTTTCCTTTCCCCAACAGAGCGATCGAGCTAACGGTGTTAGCCCGGGATCAGTCAGGTTCAAGCGCTAAAATCACGAGTTACACCTTAGAATTTAGCATAAATGTCCTCAGCCACCACAGAAGCAGCAGATTTGGGAGCTCAAAATCAGACCGGGCTCTCTTCACTCTCTATGGACGCAGAAAACATGGAAAAGTCACAAGCACAAAGGTTCGTGGATCATACGACGCATTTTTCTTTCGGATTTGGCCTACCAAATATGTGCTGATGTGTATGTACATATGAATACTTGCGTACGGTGCATTTCTGGCTACGGTATACCCTTTTCGTTCGTTTTGTATTTAGCCTGATATGTCGCTAATTTTCAGCACAGGAAGAAGCGCTCGCTTTATCGAACGTTTTGCGCCACTATCTGTATTTTGACACGTAGGGATTGTAACTTGGTCGATATACATATGTATTATTGCATACATAGCTGCGCTTTTCCGTCATTATTCCGCGTTGCCAGCGAAGGTTTTCCTTTATTGCGAAAAGCTTTTATTCGAAGCTTGCTGATGAAAACTTGCACCTTGCTTTGTACGTACGTACGCTGTTGCTGCGTTCGAATATTTTGTGTTGTCGGAGATAGGTCCATCCATATTTCACGTTGGGCCATTCTTTCCATGTACGTATGTTCAAGTTGTGCCATGACGTTTTCAGGTTGACGCAGCGGCGAAATTTTCAAAATCGATTTCGTAATAGATTGCTCTGTATTTCAACGCATATGTGATGTAGTAGTGAGCGAGTTGAAAAGAGGGACGGGGGCATTGTCATCTTCGCGTCGTGAAAATAGGTTCCGCCCTTTTCTCTTGTTTGCGTCGCCTTGCAATAGGCGGCGCTGGGATCGTTTTTGAACGCAGCGCCACCTCGTGACGGTTGTTGTAAACACAGGTCGGGGATTTTTGCGCATCCAAACAATCTGGGTTACCGTAGCCAGCGATACCGCACTTGCGGTAGTCACAAAAGTACGTGTGTATGTTTGTATTTAGGCCTACTATGTTGTATGTACGTACGTTCATGGGTCGTGTATGCTAAACGGGGTTTCGATTCCTTTCTACCGCAAAATTTTACCGATTCATGGTTTATACAGCAATTTATCACTGGCAAGCATGCACAGTAACTTGGAACTTCATTATGCAACTCTGCCACTAAATAGGCACAAGCAGACATTCGTTTAGGTACGTACGTAGCACTGGTGTCAGAGTAAAAATTTGAGTTACTTTACTCGAGTAACTCGGGCGATTTTTGCCCGAGTTATTTAACTTAACCAGTACTGAATATGCCTGCCAACTCCATTCATTGGTGATCACGCGTGAGCACGAAAAAAAGAAGCCTCCAGTACTGAAGGTGATCACGCGTGAGCACTTATGAGCACCTGAGCTCATAAAAGTCGACCGAAGTGCTCACGCGTGATCACCTATGCTCACGCGTGATCACCTTCAGTACTGGAGGCTTCTTTTTTTCGTGCTCACGCGTGATCACCAATGAATGGAGTTGGCAGGCATATTCAGTACTGGTTAACTTAACTCGGAAAAATGCAGTATTGAGTTATCTAACTCGACTTAACTCGGTATTGACTGTTGTTGCTTCTAACTCGAGTAAAATTTTAGAAACAGCGAGTAAGTACTGCCATACTAACTCGAGTCAAGTATTCCATACTTACCCAGTACTTACTCGAGTAAGTTAACTCGAGTTACACCATTGTTGTAAACGGCGTGCACGTACATGCGCATACAAAGCAGCAGCGCGCACTCAAACATAAACGCGGCAGCAACAAAAGCGGACGGGACATACGGTACATGAGAAATAAAACATTCTTCACTCCGTCCCAGTATTCAGCGGTTGCTTTTCGTATTGCATTATTATCGAATGCATTAGCAATGTCGGTGGTGAAGAAAACGAAAACGACATCGCCTGCAAAAACACAATATTTTTGGGACATTCAGAGTGATGTACGTACATATGTTCTTTTCGTTTGGACGTTTTCAGCTAGTACTTACTCGACAGTACTTACTCGAGTAACTCGCAAGATTTTGGGCTAACCCGACTCAGTTGAAGTTAGAGCGAGTAAGTTACTCAACTTAACTCGGAAAAATGACTACCCGAGTAAATCTAACTCAACTTAACTCAATATTCTGAGAGAGCGAGTTGACACCAGTGGTACGTAGTAACGCACTGTTGCCGTAAATGTTGTATTTATTGTCTTGTGCATTATTGCAGGGAAAAAAATCCCAGCGGTACGAACCCTGAAGACGACGATGATATGGAGGAGGGAGAGATTAGCGACGAAGATGAACCAATGCCAGAACCGCTCAAGAAAGGTTTCCAAATCGACCACTTCGGACTCGAAATTGCGACGGATTTATCTTTCGCACCCTGTACCTTCCGTTCTTTCTTGAGTTTAGGTGGGGCAAACAAGCACAAACAGGGTGGACCGGAAGCGTCTTCGTCTATCGGTTCAACCGCCGCCGCTGCAAAAAGCGGCCCTTCAGACTTTGAAGCATTCTTGAAACAAGTAGGGGACAAAACTGTATGCATTTTTACTGGGGACATCAAAATTTTCGTATTTGGGATGACATGGCGCATTTTGCAGTGCAGGGCATGTGACATATTACTCGCAGCAAGTTGGGAAGGAACTCTCAAAAGTATTCAGCAATATTTGCTTTGCAGAAGTCTGCCGTTTTGCCGTGCAAAATATTGACGTCACCGTACCTACCTATGTACCATTCGCGCGGTGAGTTACGGCTACTGTACTTGTGGTCTGTCCATCAATCCGTATTTTGCCGAAAGCAAAAACATGCTGAATGCTCTTTAGAGCCTTGATTTCATACGGTGCGGTGCGTGCATACGGGCAAACATTGCAATTTTTTATGCAATCTTGGCAAGGGATAGATAGGCGGTATGTTACCATAACCATTCGTAATGCCGCGTTCAGCAGACGTCCGTAAATCCGTGCGTCCGTCCGTTCGTAACGTGTCCGTCCGTCCGTCAACCCAACCGTACGTCAACCGTATATGGGTTGACTAACACGGGTTGACGTACGGATTTATGGACGTCTGATGAACGAAACATAATTATTCGGGGTGTACTCAGAATGAAATTACAGAAACGCGAGGAGATGAAGCTGAAAGCCGCGAGTCAGCTCAAGTTGGCGGGAATCAACGCGAGCGTCACCGAAGGCCCCGCGTCTGACGCGAACGTGGTGCTGCCAGATTCCATGGCCGCTGTAGCGGCCCCATCGTCGTCGACGTCCACCGTAAAAGCGGACGCGAGGCGAAAGATCTCTTCTCCCCCCGCCGCGCCGAAATTCGAACGCAAACATCATCACCCGAGATACCACGATTTAGATCCGGCACCTGTAAGTTTTAATGCCGGGTTTTGGTTAGGTTGGGGTAACCTGGGGTAAATCGGACCACTTTGGGGAAGAGTGGAAGCGGACAGAAAATTGAAATACACACGTGGGTTGGGCCGCGAATTTTTTCTGGCTTGCTTTGCTACCATGCAGTATACTGTTCGCTTTACTTTTCGTAAGGAGTGGTGGCCCGATTTTTTCCCAACTGTGTACAACATAGTTCAGGGTAACTTGGGGAATTCGGACCTCATATCAATGGTCTCCATATTGCATTTTCTAATTTTGTGGCGACCCCATTTATTTACCCCAAAACTTGCCAATTCTCACACTACCCTTTTTACCACCCGCCAAGCTACCGTACGCCACTTCAAGGCTATCAATTTCACACATTCTCGTGTCCGCGCCCGTAGCTCAGTGGCTAAAACTTCCGCCGTTTTTTCAGGCCGGCGATCCGCACGAGGCCATGATCAATTCCTGGCTGAGTCACAAGAAGCGGGGAGGGGGCTTGGAGGAAAATCCGGCGTACGATCCCAACGACGAGTTCTATTTTGGTCAACGAGCTGTGACCCCCACGGATGATCATGATGCTGGGGTGGTAACCCCGATTGGGGCTCCGGGGGGGCTACAAGGATTTCAGGAGTATGACAATCGCGACGGAAGATAAGGATTACAGGTAATGTACAGTTTTGTGGGCTGTACGGTATGGTTTGGATGGGTACGTACGTACGTATGCGGTAGTTTGGGGAAGGAATGGAACGTGCGTGGGCGTGGGTGAACGGATGACATAAAGTACAGATGAGGTGAGGTCCCACTTTTTTGAGAAATTGGGTTTTAGTGGACCATAGATTCATCTATTGAAACATCATTCTCACAATTTTGCCTGTCGCTCACGCTCAGTATTCTTCCACTTCTGAATGCCTGAAACATCCCTCCTACATACGAACTTATGTTCCCAACATAGAATCGCCTTTCTTTATTTACTAATTACAGTACGTTACCGTACGCACTGCACACACACTCATTTTACGCCTGCATCGCTACAAACCATACATACCTATCTGCTCTCCTTTTCAGATGGGCCAACCACCAGTACCCCTCTCCTACCTCTTCCTCCTCCTCCCTCCTCCCTCCAACTTCCTCCAGCAGCAACGAGTACGGAGATCGGGACTACCGCAGTTCCATCCTTTCAAAGCCTTCGTCAAAACACGCCGGTGCTCATTCGTCTACTTCGAGTAGAAGAGACCACAGAGATCACAAGGAGAGCAGCAGCTCTGGCAGGCGGAGGCATTCGGACAGCGATGAGGAGCGGGAGGAGAGGAGGAAAAGGAGACGGGATTCGCCAACGGCGGAGGAGATGGAGAGAAGGAGGAAAAGTCGGTGGGACGCGAGGCCGTCCATTTGCAAATTCTTCCGGGACGGATTCTGCAGAGACGTAAGCTGGGTTGCCTGCCGGTAGGGTAATTTTTGTTGCGGGTACAATGGGGTAAACCCGGCCAGGGGAAAATCCGGCCACCTACGTTTTTCCGGAACAGATTCTGCAGAGATGTAAGGGCTGGTTGCCGACGGTAGGTAATTTTGTTGAGGGTACTATGGGGTAAACCCGGCCATGGGAAAATCCGGCCGCCTAAGTTTTTCCGGGCTGCATATCTCAGCAATCAATGGACAGATTGAGACACGTGTGAGAACAATCGATTCCTTGAACTCTCCTCTTTCGAATGAGTTGTTTGGTATTGGTTCGTTATTTGTTGAAACAGAAAGTTCAAAGGAGCTAAGGTGGCTTGGTTTACTCAACTGGTCGGGTTTACCCCACAAGTACCCTGTATGTCTATGGACTAGTTGCCCTAATAATTTTGAGGGGTGTCGCGAGCTCATCCGCTCTGTATTGCATTTTTTAAAAGTGTTCTCTATGTTCCCTCTTACCGATCAAGAAAAGGCGCTGAAAAAGTGCAATACGGAAACGGTCAGCTCGCGACCACCTATAATTTCTTAGCGCAACTGGTCCATATGTTGTTGGTACGTAGTACATACATTCTTCGTTGCAGGCGGAGGAATGCACGTTTAGTCACGACGCGGCGGATTCGCAGCGTAAGCCGGAGCTGTGCAAGTACTATCAGCAGGGCTACTGTAAGAAGGCGCAGAACTGCCCCTTTCTGCACGGAGAATGGCCTGCAAGGCCTTTGGCGAGGGGCGAGTGCTCCAAGGGCGACGAATGCCCCTACTCGCACTATCAGCTCACTATAAACTCCACGAGACCGATGATCAGGTGAACGGGAACTTTTTGCGCTTAGGGATTTTCAGAATGAAGGTGTGGGTTTTCGATCAGCTCACAAGAGTAAACTGTGGACAT
>JASAMW010003783.1:0-10388 GCA_030247985.1 Epsilonema sp. ZAB3_2
CACTACTGTATTTCAGACGGTGTGGGAAAGACATCTTTAATACTGAGCCTGATTACTGAGGAATTTCCGGACTATACGCCTGCACGCTGCGAAGAAGTTACTATTCCGGCTGATGTGACTCCTGAGCGAGTACCCACACACATCGTTGACTTTTCAGGTACTCTGTGCATGTAAAGGAGACATTGGATTGTAATACCAATACCAATACGCCAATACCTATGTGGCATTGTACTGTATTTATTTGGATTTTTCAGCAAGAGAACAGAATGAACAAATATTGATCGATGAGATCAATCGAGCCAATGTAATCTGCGTTGTGTATGCAGTCAATAATGATCAGTCTATCGATAAGGTAAATTCGAGCAGCGCGCACATCATGCTAATTAGTGTAGTATCTCAAGGTTGTTTGTGTTCCATTTCTTCTTATGTTGCTCTAGGTGACGTCTTATTGGATGCCGACGATTCATCGTACGCTCGGAGATGGACACGGAAAGCCGGTGATATTAGTCGGGAATAAGAGCGACACCTGGGGAGCAGACGGAGAAGCACAGCAAAATATGAATGTACATAATAATCGCAAATGTAGCTACTCTCTTATCTTCGAAATACGTAGGGTACTATGGGGTTAACCCGGATACCTAAGCTTTTCTGAACTTGCCGCTTCAGCAAATGATGAAGATGGCAGCTCATTTGAAAGAGGAGAGTTCAAGGAATCGATTGGTAGAATATGTACTTGTCTGAATCAGTCGTATGGTTGCTGTGAGAGATACTAGGTGTCCGGGTTTACCCCACAGTACCCTACATACTGTACACACAAAAACGTTGTGCTCTTTTAGCAAGTAGTTCCGATAATGAACGCGTACTCTGAGATTGAGACATGTGTGGAATGTTCTGCGAAGAACTTGAAGAATATTTCTGAGCTGTTCTATTATGCGCAAAAGGCAGTATTGCATCCGTCAGCACCCTTGTATCAGTCGGAAGAAAAAGAGGTTTCAAGCATGCAATCGTTACACTTGTTTCTAAAGCTGGAGGTGCATTATGATTTTGTGTTTTTTCTTTTGCTAGCTCACTCAGTTATGCAAAAAGGCGCTGGTCCGGGTTTTCAAGGTGAGAACGAGAAGGGTAGCCTACTCTCTGTATGCATATTGCATCAGCCAAGTAGGACATACGTACCTATAGGATACATGACCAAATAGTGTGGTCTTCATATGTAACGGATAAGTATTCGTCTTTACGTACGTACGTATACATACTACTTACATACATACATACTGTAGGGTCCATTTGAGGTGTGGGCCAACGGTATCTGCGTTTGATTGAAGTCTGTTGTAGATTTGTGATCAAGACAACGACGGCCTGCTCAATGATTATGAGTTGAATGACTTTCAGTTGCGCTGCTTCAATGTGCCGCTCACAGCGGATGCTGTACAGGATGTGAAGGCTGTTGTTAGGAAGAATATTGCTGACGGCATACGAGATGGAGCGCTCACGCTCAAAGGTAAGGAAAAGAGAAGAGAAACGGTATGTGATATGTGTGCATGTGAAGCTCGCATGTGCGTGTTTCATTCAGGCTTCCTCTATCTGAACTGCTTGTTCGTTCAGCGGGGCAGGCACGAAACTACGTGGTCAGTATTGCGAAGATTCGGATACGATAATTCACTCCAGCTATCAAAGGAGTACCTATATCCACCGTAAGAGAAAGGCACCCGTACCATATTCACACATTACACGTGTACACAAGTAGCATTCATTATGACTCAGCAAATGGCGGTACGCTACGCAGCTACCACACCTATCGTTAGGCTGGAGTACTGAACCGACCCTTACATCGTTTTGTCGGCTTTTCCTTGGTTCTCTCTCAACTTTGTTCCAAGGAGAAACGAGAATTGGTCAAACGCATTCGAAATGGTCAAATTGAACAGAACTTGTTTCAGGTTGAAAGTACCCAAAGGCTGTTCTACTGAGCTCAACTTCGAAGGACTGCAGTTTCTAACAGCTCTGTTCGAGAAATACGACGAGGTACTGAATGTATTAGTGGGCTACACACGTGGTGATTAAACTCACGGTGAGTTTGAACTTCGAGTTTCATTTTTCGTCTAGAGCATCCTCATTTGCTCCGAAGCGCAAAAATTTTCTCATGTGTAGTGTTCACACGTGGTGAGTTTCAAACTCACGGTGAATTCACCGGTCTCCCTATGCTTCATCACATACTTAGGGGGAATTCCCCATGAGTTTACTCACCACATGTGTAGCGCGCTACTCACTCTACGCGCCCCGTATTCAATTTTCCGGTGCTTTGTTGCAGGACAAAGACGGCTGCCTCAGTCCGACTGAGTTGCAGAATCTATTCAGTGTGTGTCCAGTTCAGCCGTGGGGTCCAGAAGTACTGAACAGCGCTGAGACCAATGAGCAGGGATGGCTGACTTACAGCGGATATCTCTCATACTGGATGTACGCGCACTCTTCACCTCACCTCACAGTCCGGAAGGGCTAAGGCCAAGGTTTGTTGCAGGTTGCAGACGCTGCTGGACACTCCGCGTACGCTGGAGTACTTGGCCTACCTCGGGTTCAACACCACGCATCCGGATCAGTTGTCAGCGTTGACTGTCACCAGGGACAAGCGGGTTGATTGGCAGGTATGTACATTGGCCTACTCTACGTACGCAATGGAGCGGCTCGTAGATTGTGCACTGCTGTGGGTACTACTGCGTTCCAGAAGAATGAAACTTCTCGCACAGTATTCCAATGTCACGTGATTGGGCCGAAAGACGCTGGAAAAACGGCTTTGCTTCAGGGATTCTTACGGCGAAATCTCAAGGTAACAGCATGAGTACGTACGTATGCGCAACTACGTATGTATTTTCTTTACTAAGTCTGGTCAGTAGAGTTCGCTAATGGCATTCAAGGCGCGTTGCGTAAAATAGATTCACAAATACGGATTTCTGTCCGTGCTTCGTGTACTTTGTGAGCTTCGTGTATTTAGCAGAAGTACAAGCAAACGTCCCATAGCGAACTCTCTCTGGCCAAACTATACTGCATTGCATACAACAGAGACGGGTTGTCTTTTACTTTGTAGCAGCAGGCAGCGCTGAACAAGCGACAGCTTTCTTCTTACGCAGTCAATAAAGTGGTGGTCAACGGCAATGAAAAGGAGCTTATTGTAAGAGAGTGGAGCGAGATGTCGTTATTTTGCAGCTTTTGCCACCACTTCATTTCTTGATGTTTAGCTGCATGAAATTGACGTATTGTCGCCTGAAGACGCGTTGACGGCATACGAGCTGAGTTGCGATGTTGTCTGTCTGCTCTACGATCAGAGCAATCCACACTCCTTCGAGTATTGCGCTCGCATGTACAAGGTAAACAATACAACTATGCGACACTACTACCAAGAATATATAATCCAAAGTTTGTGAAGAAGAATGGGCTACACAACACAGTGAAAAAAACGAGGAGGCAGTCGGTATTCGGTATTCGCCCCTTTTCAGTTTTTGGAAGATATTTCATCCGTTTCGACGTTAGAATACGTACCCTATTTTGGGGTTTTACCATAGGAGCTCTTGAGTGGATAACCGAAAAATGCAGTAACCTAAAACAGGGGATTTCAAAAAACCGATGAGTAGAGGGGAATACGGGCTGATAACTCTTGTCTTGGTTCATTTTTTCAGTAGTGCTCTACGCACGTGGTGAGTAAGCTCGTCACGGTGAGTTTGAGCTCACGCTCACGCGAAATTTTTGTTTCACTTTATTTACAGTGGTGAGTTTCAAACTCCCTGTGATTTCACCGGCCTTTCTATGCTTCATCGCATACTTGCGGCAAATTCCCCAGGAGTCTTTTCGCTACGTGTGTAGCGCCCTATTTTGTAGATCATTCTTTCTTCTCTACACAGCATTATATATTTTTGATATTACCTCCCTACCTACACGAGTACTGTCTTATCTGCCAGTAGTACGTACGTATTTGCAGAAGTATTTTCACCGTACGAGACTGCCCTGTTTGCTGGTTGCGACGAAGAAAGACAGGCGACCCGCCATGCAACAGTACGACTTGCAACCAGTAGAATTTTGCCAGAAATACCGCCTTAATCCCCCGATAGAGTTCTCTGCAGCCGAGGAGCCGCCATGGGACGTATACATGAAGCTCGGCTTATTGGCCGTATACCCGTAAGTGTTATACACAGTGTGGTTCGCACATGCATATTCACTTTTTTGTAGACATCGGCCTGGGGCCAGTTGGGGGTATGTACAGCACACCCCCACCCACCCCCTCACGTAACGAACCCCACTCTCATATTGAACAAACTACATACCCCAAAGCTCACAGCCAAAATTGGAGATCCCCAAAATTGCATACCCCACCCAAATACCGTGCCCTGATTTTCTTGCAGGCACTTGAAGAAAACGAGTTACCTGCACGATGGCTCGCTGTGGCTCAAAGCTAGTGTGTGTGCGGCCGGACTGGCAATTGTCGGTTTCGTAGTCTACAGGTACACGCGTGCCTACCAAAATCTGCTACTGTATCCATTGTCGGTATTGTTTGTTTACATGACATCGCACAAATCAGATGTGCGTCGGTCCCTGCCTTTTCAGGAATTTATAGTACGGCCTCGACTCATTCAACTGGGTGCTGCTGTTTTGTTTGATCCTTGAAACATTGGAAGAATAGATGTCGACTTGGACGGATGTGCATTCTTTCTCATCGCGACATATGCATCTTTGAGGCTTTGGCAATCTTTTGAACAAGTACCTAAATTACCTAGTGATAGGTATGGCAAACCGAACTGGGTTTTAACTTTAAGTTCTCGTATAGCCAGTGTGCTTTTGAAATAGCTCTTGTTCTGCTTTCTGGATGCATGGCATGCTTTGGAATATGGTACTACAACTAAAATGTTGTACTATGCATTGGTCGGTCATAGCTGTAATAATAAAGTTATGTACCAATACCATTGTTTGTTAGTCTTCCGTAAAACGGCTTCCGTGCCTTGCTACTTCCATCAAAACATAAACCAGTAGCATTTATCGCATTCTTGTCACATTTGTAAAAAATGGTTAGTACTTTTCACAAGCATATTGTACTGTACGCACGCTTCTTCAACTTCAACAAATATCAGTCAGGTCAAGCAAGGGCAAAATTGATCGAGACAATGACAACCGTGAACAGCGCCCAAGCCAATAGAAAGATAGGCCAAAACAGATGGGCAGGATAAGAGAAAATGCGCATGAAAGGACTGGCCACCTCCGACGGTACTTCTCTCTCCAACCAATAGCGCACTTTGTACCTGGAGGACAAGAGCAGAAGCGCCGGTAGGACGTACTGCACACCCACACCCGCGTAGCTCCCAGTGACAGAGGTGAGCAACTCCACATTGTCAGTGGAGAGCGCAATGGCGACAGGTGGCAAAATAACCAGCAGCGGAATGAGAAACTGCAGAGTCAGTCGACGACATCGCGTTCCTTCCTCCTCTTCTTCGCCGCCGTTCCAGAGATTCGCCACTAGAGCTCTGAGATTATTGCGCAGGGTGATTCCGACGATGGGGAAGTTGGTGCTGAGAGTGAAGACGGGAAAGAGAGCGAGGAAGTAATCGATGACAGTAAGAAACCAGCCACGCCCGCCTTTCCCCACACAGGACGGGAGAAAGTTGAGCGTGTAGATATCGCGCAGATGAGCGAATGCGAAAGAGCCACTCGACGCCAGAGCCGCGTAGAAGCCGAAGATGAGCAGAAACACCACGAAAAACCACGAGTGCACGCGAGACTTATCCCTGAAAGTCATCACATGGCAGAGATCACTGTACGTACATACGTATGAGCGTACGCTGTATGTACGTTACATGGGTAGGTAGCAGGGATGTTGCGCTTCGCTTACTTCATAGGAGTGACCAGAGATGGCAGACTGTGGTGACACATGAACGAATAGACGGTGATGCCGAAGAGACGAGCGAAGCCGGACAGTTGGACAGCTGGCGGATTCCCAGTTCCCTTGCCAGCAAGCAGCGCCTTCACTGCCAACACGATCATCAACAAGAACGCTAAAACAGCCCCCCAACTGTAGTAGTTACCGTTATGTACAAGCATGTATGTACATACGTACACACACACTTCCATAAACACATGTATAGTATAGGTGCTGTGGCTGCACCGCTGTATTGTTGCCCCACAAACGATATTACACACACTTCCACACATATCATGTACGCACTCCTACGTGTTACATAGAAAACGGAACGGAGACAGTGGTGCGCTTCAGACGTGAACTCCGAATTCGCTCCGAATTCGGAGTCCTGACTATGCTTCAACATGTAAATCCTTCCGAGTTTGCTCCGAACTCGCTCCGTTTTTCCAAACGTACGTGTGAACTGCCGAGTTTGTAACTCGGAGACGTGTGAACCACCGAGTTTAGCTCCGAACTGCGGAGCAAAAGTCGGAGCTAATCAGAAAAACTAAAAAACTGCGCAGAAAATTTACGACGAGGCGCGTAACCTCCGCAAAGTGATCAAAGCTGCTCGGCGTTGCTTTCTTCCCTTGTGAACGACTGAAAAGAAGCGCGCCGTGTTTATTCGGAGCAAAAACGTTTACGTGTGAACAACCGAATTCGCTCCGAATTCGGAGGCTTCTCGGAGCGAACTCGCTCGGAGCACGTCTGAAGCGCACCAGTGAGCCAGCAGCTCCTTGCAATAACTCACCCAGCCATCGCGAAACAGTTGTAAATATCTGTAGGTACTTTGTTTTGGTCACGCCAGCATACACGAAAGGAGCAACAATCAGTGCGAAAGCAATCTAAAACAGCACAGCACAGCAACCTACACAAACAACCTAAATACACCTACACTTTGCACAAACATAGTTGTCTGAGTCATTCATAATAATGCCGATATGTGGAAGTTGGCTTACAACAGTAAAGCGGTAAATAGTGAATCTGGTGAGGAAAAGAGGAGCTCTGTAGAAGCACGGTGATTGCAGTCGAAGCGTCGCATTGGCGCCACAAGAATGATTCGGACCAACGTATGTACTAAACAGAGCAAACTACAATACATTATTAGTGCTAATTATACCATTTTAGGAGTATACACACACATACACCACAGAGATGGATGGCACACGAGCAGTTCTTCACTCAAATCCAAGAAATGGCGTACCAGATGACAGACATGACAGACTTCGGCACAGCCGTAGCATAGATAGATAAATCTCCGAACAGATAAACCATGAGACAGAGTTGAAAGAAGAGCAGACCAGGACGACCCAGAAATATTGACGCCATTTCGCTCTAAAATCAGCGTACATGTTCGTTGATCGTATACCGTTTCATAAGTTCTCAACACTACTATCACGACTCCACAATAGAGAAGGACTGTGAATCTGTGAGCAAAAGCCGTGCACAGAGCTACGCCCGATAAGAGCCAAAAGCGTCCCCCAACTGGGACCCCCGTCCCCCAGGGGACGCCTTTTAAACAGGTTGGAGACGCAACGCATAAAGCGCCCACCAAAAAGAAACGATGCGAATACTCAAAAGACGTTGGGTAGGCATCCGATGGCGTCCCCCAGGTGGGGGACGGGGATCCCAGTTGGGGGACGCTTTTGGCTTTTATCGGGCGTAGCTCTGTGCACGGCTTTTGCTCGCAGATTCATAGTCCTATGTATGTAGATGGGTCGAATTGCACTTTTACCAGTTCTACGCGCTTTCGAATTTCGAAGTTTCCGACTTCCACCAGGGGCGGCAACAATGGCTCATCTTCCGAAGACTCCGTGGAGTCCTCATCCTGCTCCACTTTGCTGCTCTGCCCTTCTTCATCCGCCGGCTTCGCGTTTCGCCTCAGCGCCTTCCTGTGCAACAGTACCGCGTTCGCAGACGCCATACTCTCGATCACAAATCCAGCACCCATATAACTGAAAGAAACAAAGCCGTTCATACTCAAGTCAACGGGAAGCCGGACTGTACATTCGCAATGTACAAGTGTACGCCACCTGATAAAACAGGAAATGCCAAGAACAACAGAGCCCAGAACAACGCCAGCATCTCTGAACCCCTTAGGAAGAGCCAACGCACCCGTTCCAATGATAAGATTAAACACATACACCAGCCCAATCTTCAATACAAAAAGACACACAGACGCCGTACGTACATACCAGTGAGCTTCTTCTGATACACCCACAGTAAATCATATCAACGTCTAAATATAGGTACTTACAGAGGTTCCATAACCGGAAGTCTCCACTGAAGGCATAATGCCGTACCCAGAAAGTCAGGCGCGCTCAGAAGAGAAGTACAGGAAGAGCACGAAGGAGAAAGAAAAGGATAGCCGAGAAACATCAACTCTTTCGCCCTGCCTAAAAAATAATGTACATACAACACCATCTCCTTATAGGATTTTCCGTGCATGCATACAGCATGCTCAACAGCTAAACGCACAATACTTGCCGTACGTTACATATTATGGAGCCGCGCTGAATTTTAATTCTATTCAGCGACACAAGCAAGTATGCTTTTGGATACTTCAATACCCGTTTTGCTCAGAAAAACATACAGACGCATACGTCCGAAGTTTTTACTTTCCAGTCAACAAATAACAACAAAGAGCCACAGCCACAGTTACGTCCGACAGGCCTATGTCATCCGCCGCAATACTGTATCATATCTTTCAGAAATCCAGCGTAAGTGTGCTGTGCTGCAGCTTCGCAACTCTCGCGGTCACGTTTCTATCCATGGGCGGCTTCAAATCTTGTTGAATGCAGCGATGTCCACACTTTGCACCTAAATCAGCAGAACAGAACACATACGTACCGTATTTTGGCCCCTCTATAGGCATAGTAGCTTGGTGTAGGAGTAGCTATAGCTTGAGCTTATGACCAGCTTACATAGGTAGGCTAGGTACCATCCAGTACATGGGGGTTATACACCAGGGGGATATACACTGGGCAAAATTTATGTTTTGCCAATGGGGGTTATACACTGGGGGGATATACAATGGGGATATACACCCAAAAATACGGTAGGTACATACGTACATAGGGCTACATTCCATGGAGGAAGTAATTGATACAGTGGCGAGGGCGAGGTGATACTATCATGTGGTGTAGTAAGAGCACACAGGTAAAAACCAGTGAACAGGCACTTTGTCATTCTGCAGGGTAGGGCACTATGGGGTAAACCCGGACACGGGGTAAACCCGGACATCTAAGCTTTTCTGAACTTTGCCGCTTCAGCACATGACGAACATGGTAGCTCATTTGAAAGAGGAGAGTTCAAGGAATCGATTGGTAGAACACTTGTCTCAATCGGTCGTATGGTTGCTGAGATATACTAGGTGTCCAGGTTTACCCCTGTGTCCGGCTTTACCCCACAGTACCCTACTTACAAAGTCCTCATATTCTTCGATCTTTTCCTGGAGCTCTTCGATGGAGACTTTCTCGTCCTCCACCACGCACATGATTTGTAGCTTGTGGATACCATAAGCCAGCGGCACGAGCTTGGCTAAAAAAAGATAGGAAACAGGTCAATTGGGAATGGTGTAAAAACACCACAAAAGAGAGCACAAAATATGCTTACAAGCTCCCCAGACAAGTCCATCCATTTCTATGGTGCGTACAAGCTTCTCCATCTCTTTCATATCAGTCTCATCGTCCCAGGGCTTCACATCCAAAATCACGCTGGACTTGGCAATGGGTCCAGGCTCTGAAAAGCAGGGAAACCATACCATCAGAACAAAGAAAATATAAACAACAAAACAGCGATGCTGAGTGCTTCTGGCCTGGCCTACTTTTCTTTTTCTTGGCTTCGTACTCTTCCAACCGTTTCTTTCGTAGTGCATCCTTGCTTTCGTCCTAGTGCAAACAAACCACAATAAACAACACATGATATCAGAACAGCGGGCCTCATTGGTTGGTAGGAACGTTGGCCTGGCTATCCATCCAAACATGTTCCCAGGCAACAAAAGCTGGTTAGTACCTCTACTTCGGCGTCCGATCCGAATAAATCAATGTCTTCGTCTTCCTCTTCTGCGACCTACAGTAGAAAAGGCAAGAGAACAACCATTCTGTGGTCAGTGTAAACGAAAGTGAAAAGTAGCGTTACCTATCGTATGTCTAACGTCTTTACAAATAAAAGCGATGTCTGTCTGTCTGTGTGATGCTATGCTACATACTGTACATTGGCTCAGTTTTGCAGCTACAGCGTCCATCGAAAGCTTATGACCCCAACGGTGACAAGAAGCCCTCCGATTTTTGATCTGATCAGTCGATCACCTGTTATCGAGCGATGTGCTCATTGGTCCAGAGCAAAAGTAACCACATATTGTGGAAAAAGTAAAGCAAGTCAAAATGATACATAATATTGTTCCGAAGCAACAGACTGCTAGTACGAATAACGAATGTCATGTCGAACAATGACAACG
>JASAMW010003784.1:0-12565 GCA_030247985.1 Epsilonema sp. ZAB3_2
TGCATAAAAATGGCACCATGTGAAACTACATATTTCGCTGATATAGTTTGCAAAAAGAAATTTTGAAAAAGTCCATTCCATCATCCTGTGGCTAACCTTAGAAATTAGGGGGACAGCGAAAGTTCAGAGGCCTATATCTCAGCACAGAGGTATCGAATTTGCATAAAAGTGGTACCAATACAATCGCCGAGCCCGATTTAAGGGATACATGGTATCAGCAATAAAATTGTTCAGCCCTTTTTCGGTCTTTAAGAGATGCTAGGACAAGAAAAGCAGTCTGAAAAATTGGGCAGCCAGTGCGTGAGTCGAACATGCAGCGCAGTACGGGATTACGCCCCTCTTAGCGCACGTCCCCATCTGTGTTTCTGCTGTAGGTGGTTCTTCCTGGTATTCTGGAGCAGGTGGTGAGTTGCAAGGACGCCATCGCGCAGGAGTATCTGATGGAATGCGTCATACAGGTGTTCCCCGATGAATTTCATTTGGCAAATCTCCAGTCCTTCCTCAAAGCTTGCGCAGAACTTCATCAGGGTGTTCAAGTACGTACGTACATGCAACAGTAGATTGCGACTACTGTGTGTGTGTACTTTTTGTCATGCAGTACCAGTGCCTGCCTACCTACTGCTTGCTGTGTTTTCAGGTTAAGAATGTGTTGATAGCTCTGATCGAGCGTCTGGCTACCTACGCCACATCTGGAGAGGGTGGCGGAATCCCGTCGGAGTTGCGTCTTTTCCACGTTTTCAGCGAACAGGCACGTTGCCGTTCACGTTCTGTTGTCCCTCTAGGCATTTGTTGGAGAGAAGATACTTTGGGCACCTACGCATCCTCAGGGGGTGCCTCAACATGCCGTTATGCATGTTAGGCCGGCCGTGGCGGATGAGCCTTGTGCTTGCCATGTGAGCCTCGATCAGGAAGGAGTCTCACCGAAGAGAGACGATGAGAGCCTGACGTCCCCTCTCCGCTGACAACGCCGTCGCAAGTCGGAGGTCCCTGCTAGTGGGGGTGCTGCTAGCCGGTGGGGATTGGCGGATTGCCCCACCGGATTACTGAGGAAGGATGCACCTATAATCCACTCACCCAGCAACCTCGGTCCTGGGTGTAGCCGGACCCCCGGCCTTCGGGCCCTGGACACCCAGTACCAGTCCTTGCAGCCGAAGCAAAGTTGTAAACTTGTCTCTAGTGCTGGGAATGTAAGGCCTGGCTTTTCCTCTTATAACTTCCAAAACTTCATTATGTACATGCCTATATACATTAACATACAACAAAACGGCGTATTTCTGTTTCAATGGTGTTGTGTTGAGTGTGCTATGAGCTGTTTCAGGCACAATACTTCCAGTTCTCTTCACAAACTACAGTGTATGTTCATGCAGTATGAGAAGCGCTGCAGTAGTGATTGCTCTCTCACGTCTGGATCCTGCTAGTAGTCAAGTGAAAGATACGGTGTAGTAAAACCATCACCTTAGCGCGAACTATTTTCGAACTCAAAGCAGGTTTTGTGTTTCCAGCATGGTTTCATCTGTAGCAATGTAGCTTTCACTCAGGAGGTTCCTCCACTCCACTCTATACCAATATATTGCCTTGCTTGCGCTGTGAGGCTGTTATTTTGCCCAGGGCACAGCACCCACGCGCCTAAAAACGCAGTGATGCTGGCCGGTCTTCCCAACCAACCAACCAACCAACCAACCAAAGATACTTTGCCCGTTCTGCCCAGAATAGTACACGTCGTCCCTGTGGGGACTGGTGGGGTCCCTTTTCAGCTACGGGATGTAGAAAGACGTTACCACGTTGTCGTCTTTTTGGCTGGCTCGCTCAGTTTACTCGATGTTGAATGTTGGGTACAGGTTGAGTGGTGTGTTGATATTGCAGGCTGGGGCTATCGTAGCTTCCAGGCAGGATATGCCGCCTGAAGATGTGGTGGCTCTTCAGACAGCCCTGGTGTGTCTCGCTCTCAAGTGCTACGCCGACAGGACGGATTATGCGGATACGGTATTCGAGACCACACGGAACGTGTTTGAAAAGATGGGAGTGGATAGGTGAGTGAATAACTGGCTACACTACAAGTACCGTATAGTGCCGAGCTAATGTTGGATAAAAGATACACGTAGTAGAGCTCCCTCTAGTATTTATCTTGATAGCAAGGGATGTATCTCAGTTGATCACTGTTCCCTCACACACCATAAGGTCGGCTATGTTGTTATTCTGCATTACTCGATCAATTGCATTGCGTGTTGTGATTGCGCCAGGGTATACATTTTGTTGTGTTGCTTGCGCAGAGTGCAGTACAACGGCACGGTGGGAAAGGAATTGATCAAGCTGCTGCATCTTCCCGTACAACATTACAAGGACACGTTGACACTGCTCAAACTACAGCATTATCCGGCCGTTCTGCGTAGTCTGGACTACAGGGGCCGTACACAAGCATGCGCCTACATTCTGACCAACTGTCTGGAAAACGCGACGATTATTCCCACCCCTGAAGAGGTAGGTACCTACCTACAGTACCTATGTACATAGAGTAGGGTACTATGGGGTAAACCCGGACACCTTAGCTTTTCTGAACTTGCCGCTTCAGCAAATGATGAACGTGGTAGCTCATTTTTTTTGGCGAGACCGTACCCCACAGGGTCGGCTGTAGATGAAACCCACCTAGTCTCCTCCGAACCTTCGCCCGTTATGGTGGGCCAGTCCAGTGCCACAAGGCACGACCAACAATGGCCCGAACCAGGGAAGGGCCTGGCACGAAGCCAAACAGCCATCAGCGACCACTGGTCGGGGTGTGCTGACCCGAAGGAAAGCACTGGTGCCTTTAGAAGCCAGCGAGCGGGCGCACCATACTGCCGCTGGGGTTGCCAGTCGCTTTAATCCCACCTGGCGAGAGTGGGAACTCATGACGCAGAGGACGGCAGATCGGACGCAGCCCGTCTTACCGCCTGCGCCACGAGCGCGACTGGTAGCTCATTTTGAAAGAGGAGAGTTCAAGGAATCGATTGGTAGAATACTTGTCTCAATCGGTCGTATGGTTGCTGAGATATACTAGGTGTCCGTGTTTATCCCCGTGTCCGGGTTTACCCCACAGTAACCTATATACGTAAGAATTACGCAACAGCGTACGTACAGTACATGTGTGTGAACGAGTATGTTTGCGTGTGTGGGAGATGACTGATATGTTGTTCAGGTTGATTCTCTGCTGCAACTGTTGGATTCAGTGGTGAAGGATCAAGAGGATCAGCCAGAGGAGGCGACGCAAGGCGAAGATTTCCTGGAGGAGCAGACACTGGTAGCTCGACTGGTCAGTCTGATGTACTCGGAGGATCCAGACACTCAGTATCTGGTAAACAGGAGCCGCTGTTCTCTCGTGTACTATATTTGAGAGTTGAAGACGCCGGCCTGCGATGCTTATCTGTGAGAGATGGCTGTTTGTGCAGATTCTGAATACGGCTAGGAAGCATTTTGGTGCCGGCGGACCCCGTCGTATTAGGCATTCACTACCGCCTGTGGTGTTCGCTGCTTATCAGTTGGCTAGGAGATATCAGGCGGTGAAGGATGAGGTAGGAGCGAATTGGTATGGTCGTATTGCCAGAGAGAGGGGACTTCGCTTCGCCTAGTCGACGTGTTATGAAAGATGGCAACGTTTTGAAAGGGCGAAAACTAAAAGAAAATAAGGCGTTGCGTTTCCTGCTGTTTTGCAAAATGCGGCCACGGGCCGAGGTCCTTCTCTGTGGGAGGAACACCCATTTCTTTCTCCTGTTTTTTGTCCGGTTTTTTTCCAAAATAAATGGATACCTACCTTCTTCTTGCAGTGTTAACTGCGTAGAGATGATGTGTGTCTTTTCAGGATGAGAAATGGGAGAAGAAGGTGGCGAAGATTTTCCAGTTCTGTCATCAGACAATCTCCGCTCTGATTCGGGAGGCGGAAGTGGCTGAGCTCCCACTCCGTCTCTTCCTCCAAGGCGCCCTTGTCATCGACCGCATTCCCTTCGCCAACTCAGAAACTGTCGCTTACGAATTCGTCTCACAAGTACATACTTACTTAGTACTTGCATCTTCTCAAAAGCTGCGCGAAGTTATTCGTGCTTATGTACACATTACGTAGTGCATGAAAGCAAGCTATCGCATTATGCGTAAGTACATAGGTACATTACATACGTGTGGATGCGTGTCTAGGCCTTCTCGATATACGAGGACGAGATCTCTGAGAGTCGTGCGCAATTGGCCGCCATCATCCTGATCATAGGAACGCTGCAGACTCTGTCCTGTTTCGGCGAAGAAAACCACGAACCTCTGCGAACCCAATGCGCTTTGGCAGCCGCCAAACTCTTCAAGAAACCAGATCAGTCCAGAGGCGTCTCCGCTGTGGTGAGCCCGCACGATTATTCACTCACTGCAATGTGGTTACCGTGGGGTAAAGTCGGACAACAGGCTATGCATTTCAGCGTACGTAAGTTGTAGCTGACGGAGTGACGCTGCACTACAGCTATACACAGGTTGGTCCGGATTTTGCTGTGTCCGACTTTGCCGCCGTCTATCCCACACGTACACATAGTACTGTACATGTGTGTAGTGAGCCAGTCAAGTGCATGTCTGTTTAGGCTCATCTGTTTTGGTCGGGACAAGTGGCGGGTGCTGAAGGACCAGTATGTAGTCTGACAGAGTTTTTACTGGCTTTGGATGGCGGATATTGCTGGTTCTTGTTTTGCATATGTGCGTACTATATGCTGTATGTGCGTGTACTAGATGCGTGATGGCAAGCGCGTGGTGGAATGCTTGAAGAAGAGCTTGAAAATCGCCTCCCAGTGCATGGACCCGGCCGTACAGGTTCAACTGTTCACGGAAGTTCTCAATCACTACATCTACTTCTTTCAGTGCCGATGTGAAGAAGTAAGCTGTAAATGTACAGTACGTAAACTACACAAGCGGACATACGGTGTAATATGTGTGTCGATGGCGTAAAGATAACTCTGTGTGTGAGGTAGCAGCGTGCGTTACGTGTGTCAGGTGACAATTGCTCTGCTGAATCAGCTGATCAGCAAAATACGCGAGACCCTTCCTCAACTGGAACCGACGGTGGAAACGGAGCAAATCCAGAAACACTTTCAAAATACCATTCTGCACCTTAGGAAGAGGCAGGAGACTCTGCCTTCAGACAAGGATGAAGGACCGAGCTACGAAGGACTAGTGCTTTGAGATTCGAACCCGTCCCTACGTAACAACGCCACTATACATAATGCCGCATGCATATGCATACACAGTAGTACGTACCTGTGTAGATACTTTAACTTACTACTGCACAATGTGACACGTGCCACAACCATGTGGGCTTCATTTAAGAAAGGTTTTCTGTAGCGGTTGCATAGTACGTGGAAGGGGGGTACTTTTTGTAAATCGAGATAATATGCCTATCGGATTCCCCATCAAAAACTGCATATGTAGATGAAGTTTTAGGAAAAAATTTGTTCAGGCATCATCGAGATATTCATGGGTAAAGGTGGGCAGGTCGCATTTTTGCCGTTTTTCAACGTTTTTAGCATATTTCAGCAACCGCAGGGCTTAGAGGGCTACAATTTGGCGTGCGAAAAGATCCCATAGGGACCCAAGTATGGACCAATTTTGAGCCCAATCGGCCATCTGTATGGCGAGATATAGCGTCACAAAGTGCATTTCTATATATTTTGCACCTGTTGCAAATTTAGTTTTTTGAATACCACGGCGCGAATACATGCCCTGCACGGGGTAAAATTTTGACAGCAAGTAGAGAAGGGTTAGGCCTAAAAACTTTAGTACTACCGCAAAAAATCTCTATAATTGGAATTGGGACTACAGTCCTCTCGAATAGTGAAAAATACAGCAAAAATTTTCCCGCCTTTTTTATTTTTCAAGATAAATGAGCAATACCACTGAAATTTTTTCCTCGTAAGTAGCCTATCTTATGTAGAATTTGATGTAGATTTCAAAAATAAAATTGTTTTTCCCAAAAAATTTAACCCCTAGCATATAATTTTGCAAAAGTAGTATATTTTTGTGAATTTAGGGTACGGGTTAAATTTTTCGCAAAAAAAAATTTTATTTTTGAAATCTACATCAAATTCTACATAAGATAGGCTACTTACGAAGAAAAAGTTTCAGTGGTATTGCTCATTTATCTTGAAAAATAAAAAAGGCGGGAAAATTTTTGCTGTATTTTTCACTATTTGAGAGGACTGCAGTCCCAATTCCAATTATAGAGATTTTTTGCGGTAGTACTAAAGTTTTTAGGCCTAACCCTTCTCTACTTGCTGTCAAAATTTTACCCCGTGCAGGGCATGTATTCGCGACGTGGTATTCAAAAAACTAAATTTGCAACAGGTGCAAAATATACAGAAATGCACTTTGTGACGCTATATCTCGCCACACAGGTGGCCGATTGGGCTCAAAATTGGTCTAGACTTGGGTCCCTATGGGATGTATGTGTGTACCAAATTGTAGCCCTCTAAGCCCTGCGGTTGCTGAAATATGGCTAAAAACGTTGAAAAACGGCAAAAATGCGACCTGCCCACCTTTACCCATGAATATCTCGATGATGCCTGAACAAATTTTTTCCTAAAACTTCATCAACATATGCAGTTTTTGATGGGGAATCCGATAGGCATATTATCTCGATTCACAAAAAGTACCCCCCTTCCGCCTACACTACAGGCTACTCTCAATCCTTACAGAAAACGTCTCTTAACGCTGTGATAGTGCTAAATTTTTGATGATAACAATCTAACTATGCTGGTATGTTTGCTACAGGTCCGTTTGAGGTTTGAGAAGATTGTGTGCATTGTATTTTGTTTAAAAATAAAATATTTTCCTTTACGTGTTGCATACGCTGCTGTGCTGAGAGGTGGCATTTGTACTTGCCTCAGAATATTGACGTAATCGTTTCATATCATTATCAATTGTCACGTACCTACATTACGGACTTCATAAAGGAAGCATGCCAGATAAAGCGAAAATTGAGCTGACCCGATGCCAGACATGTGACAGTTGCATGTTGAAGAAGCATTGGGATCGGCACAAGCGCATATGCCAGCAGCTGCAGGAAGATGCAGTGCAATTCACGGGGATTGCAATTTCTTCGAAAGATTCTCACAGTTTCATCCGCGATGGCGTACTCTTCGGTCTCATGGAATCTAAGCCATCCGAGGTGGAAACGCTGGCGCTGCTTGGATGGAAGAGAGATCATGTGGTTCTGCTCCATCCAATGAGCATGAAGTTCTTGAACTTGGGCTTTCTGTCGCCCTGTCTCTTGTGGAACGAAGACTGTGCTGCACCGCGGGAGGCTTGCGTGTGGCCATGTGATCAAGTGTCTCCTATGGGTCTTTCGTCTCCCGTGCTGTCATCTTCGATGTTGAAGGAAAAAGGCGCCCTTCCACACTATGCGGTGCTCGTCGTTGTGAAGCAGCTGAAAACATTGAGCCATGCTCAGTTGAGGCTGAATAGCGGCCGCAAGGCGTACCATGATATGAAGGAATTTGTGCAGTACGCCAAACAGTACCTAACGGGTGCGTACTGTTTTCCAGAACTGCCCTCATCTGCTCTGAGCGTTCGCTATTTCGCTCAGTTTTCTGCTTTCAATATTGAGAAATACGACGAAGACGACACAGCATCATCATCTGGTCTTGTTTCTTCCGAAAACCAAGAATTGACTACAGCAATGACCAAACTTAGCTTATCGTCTCCATCTCCCATCAGTTCACCATCAACTGCTTCCAATACTCCAGGACGACGTGGAAGTTCCAGCGGCACTCCAACAAAAACCTCATCCACATATTCACCAAATTGTAACAAGACCTCAGCGCAAACAATCATAGTGAGAATCCCTTCCATTGCACCAACTTGGCGCTCTATCACATGCTTACAGATGCCACAAGACGCGGAACAGATTGAAATTCGGATTTCCAATGTGGACGAGCAGACGTCAAGCACTTTGGGTGGTTGGAAGAAGAATCCTCGCTTCCAGGATATCGGCGGGTTGGAGCATGTGAAGTCTGAGCTGAGGCGATTGTTGCAGACAAACTGCAGACAAAATCTGCAAGCATTCTTAATTTACGGTCCTACCGGCTGTGGAAAATCTATGATCTTGTCCGCCTTACCTTCAGAAGTCTGCAGCAGTACGTCCGCTGTTTTTGTCGCGGCGGATGACATAATTGACGGCGATGAGACAAGCGGAGGAAATGCGACGGCAACTTGGGAAGAGCTTCTACAGAAGAAAGCGATTTCTCCTCCCTGCCTCCTGCTCTTTGACGATCTCGATTCTTGGCTGGGTAGCCCGAAAGAGTCTGGGGAATTTACGCCGGCTCTATCTCGCGCCTCCGCTCGCTTCTGCCGTCTGCTAGACTCGCTGTCTTCTCCTAGCAGCGTCCGCTGCGTGGCTTGCGCTCGAAATCCGGATCGTCTGGATCCGGCGTTGCGTCGTCGTTTCCATCTGGAACTGGAGTTGCCGGTTCCGTCCAGTCTGGATCGTCCGGCCATTTTCCGGCTGCGTCTCGCTTCCGCCGGACTACGAGAAATTTCAGCGGAGGAACTGCAAGAGGTGGCTGAGGCGGCTCACGGCTACACCGGCTCCGATATCGACGCTGTTTGTCGCCTAGCCGCTGCGGAAAAAGAAATAGGAGAAGCGGGCGCGATGAAAGACATCCTCCTGGGCGCCCTGCGACGCGTTCGTCCGTCTGCCATGCGGGAAATCGTCCTCCAAGTTCCGCGCGTCCGATGGGAGGATGTGGGCGGTCAGGAGGAGGTGAAACTGCGCCTGCGACAGGCCGTGGAATGGCCGCTACGCAGGGCGGACGCGTTTCGTCGCCTAGGCATCCGGCCTCCCGCCGGCGTCCTTCTTTTCGGCCCACCCGGCTGCTCCAAAACTCTGATCGCTCGCGCAGTCGCCACGGAGTCGGGTCTGAATTTTCTGGCCGTCAAAGGCCCGGAATTGTTCAGCAAATGGGTGGGTGAGTCGGAGCGAGCGGTGCGCGAACTGTTTCGACGGGCGCGCCAAGCCGCTCCGGCCGTCGTCTTTCTGGATGAATTGGACGCTGTGGCGGCATCGAGAGGCGCCGGATCCTCTTCGTCCGGGGTCGCGGATCGTGTTCTCATCCAACTGTTGACTGAGTTGGACGGATTGGAAGCTCGCGGCCAGGTGACAGTTATCGCGGCTACCAACCGACCTGACATCATTGATCCGGCATTGCTGCGCCCGGGACGACTGGACAGAGTGCTGCACGTTCCTTTACCTGATTTGGAGACAAGAGAGGCGATTTTGGCGATTCAGGCACGAAGGATGCCGATGGGAGAGAATGTGGACGTGGGATGTTTGGCGACTAAGATGGAGCGCTTTTCTGGCGCTGAGGTGGTAGCTCTGTGCAACGAGGCTGCTCTGTTGGCGATGCGAGAAAATCCGGATTGTCGAGCGGTGGAACTGCGGCATTTCGAAGAAGCGCTCAAAGATTTTAGACCTAGAACTGACGAGAAACTGTTGGAGATTTATCGAAGGTTTGCAGAATCGGAGTGATGTGGTGCGTAGCGTACTACGTACGCTGTACATCCGTACCTTGCTTTGCTTTGAAAGGTGATAGACCTTTATACAAAAATCCTATTGTTGATTTTATTGATGGTACATGTACGTACAGTATATGCCTGCGGTACGCGTAAGCGGCATTTATAGCCCCCTGGGTCTAACCGAACACGGAGTTTACTTTATTTGAGGGCAAAAATGTCACCTTTCGCAGAACCAGTTGTAAAAGAAGATTGACCATCTAGTCGATTCTGTGGTTACTGTAAAGGTCGGTGTATAGCCCGATACCGTGTATTGCCCGATACCGTGTATTGCCCGATACCGTGTATAGCCCGCCTAATTTGGCTTATATTGCACTTTCGGTCCGTATAGTATAGCCCGATATCGGGCTGTGGAAAGAACTGCGTTCACAAGGCTCTATTCGCTGCATTGTACGTCAGGAACCACAAAATGTGTGGTCTGTGTAGCTGAAAATAGTAGGTTGACCATGGACTATGGCATTTAGGGTAAAGCCCGTGTATAGCCCGCCCAAATTGGCTGATCTTGTTTGTATTGCCCTGCAGGGCTATACACCGACCTTTACAGTAGCCTATACATACGTTGCTGGCTACAAACAAGGGATTGATTTCAGTATGCAATGGTTGGAAAGACAATTTCACTTCCGGCATTGAATTTGTTGGGTGCCAGCAGTCCTCTTTTTTGCGAGCGTCGAGTGCAGTTGGTTTTTCGTTTTTTTCTGAGAGATGCCGCCTCCTCCGTCACCAAGAAGAAAGTCTCCATCACCACAGCAGGGCAGCAAAGAGGAGGCTGCGCCCACTGGTAGAAAGCCACCACAAAAGGGCAAAGAAGCAGACAAGCCGAATCTTGTGCCTATTCTGCAATCTGCTGGCACCAACGTTGGATCAAATCGGCACATCCAGATCGCTGAAGAGGTGCACGAAGAAGTGATTGACGCCTATTACGCCGCACCAGCGCCCATGAAGAACCCGCCCAAACCACCACCAGTGCAAGCCCCTCTACTAGGATCTGCTCATCAACGTACGATTGTTGTTTTCCTTTCACAACTTCATGTGTAGTACCGCACAGTTTGGCAAATGCTGCTAGTATGTAAGGGCTATTGCAGTGCCCAGAGATGAAGTGGAGCAACTGCACCAGGGTTACGTGGATCAGCATGGAAGACGTCAGGGCTCGCAAGCTAGCTATCGATCGGCTCCTCAACCCAAGGCAAAACCGCCCCCTAAGCCCAAGCTTCAGGAACAGAATTTCTGAAACCACTGGAAACCACTCACGCTTCAACATCACTGGACACCAACAGCGTATACTGATCTGACTAACATATGTTTTCCGTTCAATAAATGATGGCGAGTAAAGCAAGTTAATGCAAAAACGACTATTTCTATGTGCAAACGATGTGGCCAGTTGCGCGATGGCATCCATCTTATCTTCAGCGTGTGAAGTGCGTTCAAAAGCAGACGCAACGCCAACTTCTTTTCGTAAACCGGCCTTAAATCGAAGACTAGCAAGCCAATTAGCATATTTATTTTGCAGAGAAGGCACAGGTACAGCTACATAGTGTATCGCACAGCACGCAGAGCTACAGTTTCAGAATAGTATCACTGGGGAACAGACAGCGTACTTATCATGTAGAAAGAACCAGGTGAGTGATGAGTATTCCCGCAAGCGAGTAGAATGGACCAGTCTCTCTCTTCTCCGTTCACTCCTCCGCCTTCTCTTCTTCTTTCTTCTCCTCGCCTCCGCCCTCTTCCTTCGCTCCCTCCTCCTTGCCTTCTCCTTCCGCTCCTTCTCCTTCGGGCGTCTTGAATTCGACCGGGATGTTCTTGCGCTTCTGGTCGGCCTGGTTTGCTTCTTCGAAAGCCTTGCGAGCAGTCGGCGAGTCTCCCAGAACCGTGTGAAGCACGACGAAGTGGTGCGAGTGCGACGGCGGCTTGTCTGTGGTGCAGGTTACCACGATGTTGGTAGAGCCTTTCGGGTCCACCTTGATCGTCGGAGGTCGTATGCGGAAGATTCCATTGTCAGTGCATTTCACCTGAAAGCAAGGAACGCAAGATCAATCTTGTGGCACTACTTCGGTCTTCGGTGAGTGGGGGACCGGTAGGTCCAGTGGTCGTGGCCAGGTGGGAGGACTGACCTTGACAGCCTGCGCATCGTCAGTAGGATTGGTGATCTTGATCTCCTTCTTGACACCTTCCTTCAGGTTCCCCTCGAACACCAGCTTCTCCGCCGGGTCCAGTTCCAATGCGAAAGCCATCATGACACGGGTAGGGACAGCGAAAAGATCAGAGAGAAAGAGCGAGCCGACCACTCAGCAGCAGCAAAGAAAGCGAGAATGAGACAATTGATCGAACAGCAGGCAAAAGTCGACATTGGACCGGAAATTGGATTGATCATGAGACGGAAGGCAATTTGGCTTGTCTGCCACTAATTCACATCCGGCCCGGTGTGCGAAAGACTCGCCAATCGTAACTTACCGTATTTTTGGGTGTATATCCCCCCCTATTGTATATCCCCCCCTAGTGTATAACCCCCCATTGGCAAAACATAAATTTTGTTCTTTGTATATCCCCCCCTGGTGTATAACCCCCCATGTACTGGAAGGTACCTAGCCTACCTATGTAAGCTGGTCATAAGCTAGCTATAGCTACTCCTACACCAAGCTACTATGCCTATAAGCTTAGCTGAGCATGTCTTGTACTAGAATAACCCTGTTTTAACCGCGATTATGCCCTAAAACACATTACTTTTGACCTCAAAAACATGCCTCTACACACCTCTCAAAAACATAAATTTTGTCCTATGTATATCCCCACCCATTGTATATCCCCCCCTAGTGTATAACCCCCCATTGGACCTCTCAATTTTTGTATACCCCCATGGGGCTATACACCCAAAAATACGGTATGCCTATGTATTGCAGTGGATTGCGTTCTTCCAGAATTTTGTTTCTCGCTCTGTCATGGACATCTAAAATGAAAATAGGATAATTCTATTTTAGATGTACATGTTTTTCAGGCAAACAAAGAA
>JASAMW010003785.1:0-24148 GCA_030247985.1 Epsilonema sp. ZAB3_2
ATTGAGCGACGTCTCCCGCAGCTGCTTTTCCTTCTCCTCGAGTCGCTGGACGAGGGAAGCGCAGTTATCCTTCTCCTTCTTCAATTCCTCCCCGAGTTCCCCAGTAAGCTTAAGTTGCTCTCCGTACTTAGTCTTCTCTTCTTCTAGCAATAGCATCAGTCTCTCTTCCTGCAACATAAACGTGCGTACGGGATTCAGACATTGGTATGCTTGTACGGGGGTGGGGTATTTGGTATGGAATGTAAGGACAGGAGCGTAGCCCCATATTGGCAAACATAAAAATCTCCAATAATCCCCCTCCCCCACAGGCTACCTGATATGTAACCTGTCTGGCTGCTGTTCGCCACGGAACTCAAGTCGTGTTTATGTAAAAAATCGAAAGACAAAGCGGATATCTGTCCTTGCTTCACGCACTCCTAGTCTGCAGAGTATGTCGCGTGGCGATTTACATACATGATACTGTACTATTTTAGAGTCTAGCAGCATCCCTTATTTATTACGATATTCTGTCCAGTGAATTTGCATTGCGTTTCGTAAGTTGTGCCGTGCCTTCTTGTTGGTATCGTTGCGTGTGCGCTGTGTGCGTGGGTGCTAGAGTGTGTTGGTTGGGTAGTGTTTCATCTTACCGACTTCCCGGCTCGTCGTCTCTTGAGTAAACCTTTCGTATCTTCTCCGGTGTGCGTGGTTGTCTTGGGTTTTATCGTAGAGTATCGCGTGTACATAGCGTATGGGGGAGTGCGCCTTCTTTTATGGAGTCAGATCAGTCATATCGTCCCCCTACCAGTGCCATTTGACCCGAATCCCCCGTTAATATCCCTCATATGTAGTGTATGTACGTGTAATGTGGGATCTCCCCGCCCACAGAGTACATGCAAACCATACAACGCGGCTTGAGTTCCATGGCGTAGCCAGCTAACGCTAACTATGCCTAAGCCGCTAGATTTTCGACCAGCCCCAGCCTTGGAAATTTACGAGGTGGCAAGAAAGGAATAAAGCTAGCGAACCACTGTTACCGTGCATTTTTAGCATTACGGCGTTTTTCATTTGGTTTCGTTCTAAGCGACACCACGGCTTCCGCGCCGGTTGCATCCAAGCAAGGTGGAAAGTATTGGACGACCGAGCCGGCGCGGAAGCCGCGTTGCTTAGAACAACACCAAACGAAAAACGCCGTCGACTAAAAAAATGCACCGTTACCATTTCCCCCATATTTGCTTGTGCTTTTCCTTCTCATGCTGCAGTTGTCTTTTCAATAGCTCCAGCTCTGTCCGGTTCCCCGCTAGATGTTTCTTCAGCTCTTCATCTTTCTCTCTCCATCTGGCGCACTTTCTAAAATAAACCCCAACGTGTCATAATGGAAGTGCGGGTAATTTGGGCCACCTCTACCTTTAGCCGAGGAGAAATCTCAGCAACCTGAAAGCTGAGTGCATACGGATAATAATGACACCTTCCTATCATATCCCTATTATTTTCTTCCTTCTCAACAGGAAATAGATTGAGGTGGCCCAATTACCCCCCCCCCCCCCCCCCCCCACTAGTCCATCATATACTGCACCATACATTTACATACCACAGCGTCCCAAAAGATCAGAGGCCGACATAGCGGACGGTGGGGTAAACCCGGCCATCTTCACTTCCTTTCCTTTGCAGTTTCAGCAAATGATATGAACCAAATAGCTCATTTGAAAGATGAGAGTTCAAGAAAATTGATTGGAATAATATTTGTCGCAATCGGTTTATCAGATGCTGAGATATGCAGCCTAAACGTGGATGGCCGGATTTTCCAAGGGCCGAGTTTACCCCACAGGACCCTACACACCCAGGCATCGGCACGGTATTCGGGATGGGGGTACTCGAATGTAAATTTTGAAGATCTCCAAGGTAAGGCTGTGAGCTTTGGAGGTACGAAAAATTGCAGCTTATGGAAGTGGGGTTATACTTGTGTATGGGGGTGGGTTGGTGTGCTGCACATACCCCAACAGACCCCCAGGCCGACGTCGGCACACCTACACACGACACGTACTGCACCGTACCTCGGCCGCAGCGATTCTTTCGTCCTTCGCGTCGACGGCGTTTCGCAGTTGGTGTTTCAGATGCGCGATCTCTCTTGTGCTTCTCTACGTCCTCCTCCCACGCTTTCTGCATGTCCACTATCTCCTCGCGCTTCGCCGCCATTCTCTCTCCCCACTGATCCTTCTCCTTACCAGCTTATCGCACGTCGCGCGCACGTCGCCCAGCTACAAAGCAGCATTACATAGTAATCTAAATACAGGGTGTCCCATTTGGATATATCATGTCGTTTGGGGTTATAACTTGGGAACCAATAGAGTTAAGACGCTGAAATTTTTTTGCAGATACCCAAGAATATGCATAACCTTGTGTAAAAATTTCGTCCCAAAACTCCAATTTGAACGTAAGATATTGGTAGCCCAAGTTTCGACCACGAAAATCACAAGTTTTTGAATCGCAAGCCTGGTGTTCAGACGAATTCTTGTGGGATTTTCATGAAAGCGCTAATCAAAACATCAATATTATTTTCCAGTTCTGGGGAAGCCTTCAGTTTACTAGGATATAGCTTATTTCTGGAGAAAATCCAAAAGGAAAAGTCGAGGAGTCAGATAGGGCGAGCACAGAGGTCAGGCTACTGGTGGTTTGGTTTTGTCTGAGATGAGGTGTGAAGTGAACCGATATGCGCATGTGACCCAAAGTAAAGGAAACGATATGGGCTTTCATATCAGCTATGCCCGGTCCCGATCTGAGGGGGTCCATGTGTGCGGCTTCTATAGAGCGCTGTCTGATTTTCTCGTGGAATCGTTCATAAATCGCTTCCTTGAACTCTCCTCTTTACAAGGATCATGAACAAGAATGAATTTGCATGGCCTGCGGAGATCATCCTGACCGGAGTCGTCCTAATAGCCGAAGGAAATGATCGATCATATAATGCTGGATCGTATATATAAATGTACGATGTGAATAGAAATGTATGATCGCAAATAGAAATGTATGATCGTATATAGAAATGTACGATCGTATATAGAAATGTACGATCGAAATAAATACATTTATATATACGATCAATAAAAATAGGTGATTTCTAAGCTCGAAAAGCGCGCGCAATCTCCAAGCAGACTAGAGAAGGGAAGTTTCCAAAGTATTTTCGTGTTCTCTTGTCGTCTACTGGCATCAATAGCATTCGCTGTCTATGTCAACAGATTTGGTGCTTCTTCTAGCTTTCCAACTATCAGCATGACGTCAGCTACTAACGGTCAAGGTATCACATGACCAACTAGGCAAATTCGGCCATATTTTCGTTTCTGTGAAAGAGAGTGCGAGCTTGTGTGCATGGAGATTGCGCGCGCTTTTCGAGCTCAGATAATCAACTATACATCGTACATTTTTATGTACGATCGTATATAGTAATGTACGATCGTATATATCAATGTACGATCGTATATAGAAATGTACGATCATACATTTATATATACGATCGTACATTCATATACACGATCGTACATTATCATACACGATCGTACATTTATATGTACGATCCAGCATGTAAATTATCGGTTATTTCTAGGACGACGTTTCCGGTCAGGGATCGATCTGCGCAGGCCATGCAAGATTCTATTCTTGTTCATGGATCCTTGGTATCATGTATGTAAATCGCCACGCGACATACTCTGCAGACTAGGAGTGCGTGAAGCAAGGACAGATATCCGCTTTGTCTTTCGATTTTACATAACACGACTTGAGTTCCGTGGCGAACAGCAGCCAGACAGGTTACATATCAGGTAGCCTGTGGGGGAGGGGGATTATTGGAGATTTTTATGTTTGCCAATATGGGGCTACGCTCTTGTCCTTACATTCCATACCAAATACCCCACCCCCGTACAAGCATACCAATGTCTGCATCCCGTACGCACGTTTATGTTGCAGGAAGAGAGACTGGTGCTATTGCTAGAAGAAGAGAAGACTAAGTACGGAGAGCAACTTAAGCTTACTGGGGAATTCGAGGAGGAATTGAAGAAGGAGAAGGATAACTGCGCTTTCCTCGTCCAGCGACTCGAGGAGAAGGAAAAGCAGCTGCGGGAGACGTCGCTCAATGTACATAAGTAAGTAGGGTAGTGTGGGTTAAACCCAGCCACCTGAGCTCCTAGTATGACCTTGCTGTTTCGGCGAACAAAATAGCTCATTTTGAAAGAGGAGAGTTCAAGGAAGCGATTTATGAACGATTCCACGAGAAAATCAGACAGCGCTCTATAGAAGCCGCACACATGGACCCCCTCAGATCGGGACCGGGCATAGCTGATATGAAAGCCCATATCGTTCCTTTACTTTGGGTCACATGCGCATATCGGTTCACTTCACACCTCATCTCAGACAAAACCAAACCACCAGTAGCCTGACCTCTGTGCTCGCCCTATCTGACTCCTCGACTTTTCCTTTTGGATTTTCTCCAGAAATAAGCTATATCCTAGTAAACTGAAGGCTTCCCCAGAACTGGAAAATAATATTGATGTTTTGATTAGCGCTTTCATGAAAATCCCACAAGAATTCGTCTGAACACCAGGCTTGCGATTCAAAAACTTGTGATTTTCGTGGTCGAAACTTGGGCTACCAATATCTTACGTTCAAATTGGAGTTTTGGGACGAAATTTTTACACAAGGTTATGCATATTCTTGGGTATCTGCAAAAAAAATTTCAGCGTCTTAACTCTATTGGTTCCCAAGTTATAACCCCAAACGACATGATATATCCAAATGGGACACCCTGTATTTAGATTACTATGTAATGCTGCTTTGTAGCTGGGCGACGTGCGCGCGACGTGCGATAAGCTGGTGAAGGAGAAGGATCAGTGGGGAGAGAGAATGGCGGCGAAGCGCGAGGAGATAGTGGACATGCAGAAAGCGTGGGAGGAGGACGTAGAGAAGCACAAGAGAGAGATCGCGCATCTGAAACACCAACTGCGAAACGCCGTCGACGCGAAGGACGAAAGAATCGCTGCGGCCGAGGTACAGTACAGTACGTGTCGTGTGTAGGTGTGCCGACGTCGGCCTGGGGGTCTGTTGGGGTATGTGCCGCACACCCACCCACCGCCTTACAGAAGTATAACCCCACTTCCATAAGCTGCAATTTTTCGTACCTCCAAAGCTCACAGCCTTACCTTGGAGATCTTCAAAATTTACATTCGAGTACCCCCATCCCGAATACCGTGCCGATGCCTGGGTGTGTAGGGTACTGTGGGGTAAACTCGGCCATTGGAAAATCCGGCCATCCACGTTTAGGGCTGCATATCTCAGCATCTGATAAACCGATTGCGACAAATATTATTCCAATCAATTTCTTGAACTCTCATCTTTCAAATGAGCTATTTGGTTCATATCATTTGCTGAAACTGCAAAGGAAAGGAAGTGAAGATGGCCGGGTTTACCCCACCGTCCGCTATGTCGGCCTCTGATCTTTTGGGACGCTGTGGTATGTAAATGTATGGTGCAGTCTATGATGGACGAGTGGGGGGGGGGGGGGGGGGTAATTAGGGCCAGCTCAAACTATTTCCTGTTGAGAGAGGAAGAAAATAATAGGGATATGATAGGAAGGTGTCATTATTATCCGTATGCACTCAGCTTTCAGGTTGCTGAGATTTCTCCTCGGCTAAAGGTAGAGGTGGCCCAAATTACCCCGCACTTCCATATATGACACGTTGGGGTTTTTTTTAGAAAGTGCGCCAGATGGAGAAGAAAGATGAAGAGCTGAAGAAATCTAGCGGGCCGGCAGAGCTGAGCTATTGAAAAGAAATGCAGCATGAGAAGGAAAAGCAAAGAAATATGGGGAATGTTTTTGTTTTTTGGTTTTTTTTCCCTGGGGTGTTGTTTCCTGGGGTGGGGGTCCTACTCTCCTCTTTCAAAATGAGCTATTTTGTTCCAACCCCCCCCCCCCCCCCCCCGCCGAAACAGCAAGGTCATATCTAGGAGCTCAGGTGGCTGGGTTTAACCCACACTACCCTACTTACTTATGTACATTGAGCGACGTCTCCCGCAGCTGCTTTTCCTTCTCCTCGAGTCGCTGGACGAGGAAAGCGCAGTTATCCTTCTCCTTCTTCAATTCCTCCTCGAATTCCCCAGTAAGCTTAAGTTGCTCTCCGTACTTAGTCTTCTCTTCTTCTAGCAATAGCACCAGTCTCTCTTCCTGCAACATAAACGTGCGTACGGGATGCAGACATTGGTATGCTTGTAGGTGGGTGGGGTATTTGGTATGGAATGTAAGGACAAGGGCGTATCCCCATATTGGCAAACATAAAAATCTCCAATAATCCCCCTCCCCCACAGGCTACCTGATATGTAACCTGTCTGGCTGCTGTTCGCCACGGAACTCAAGTCGTGTTATGTAAAATCGAAAGACAAAGCGGATATCTGTCCTTGCTTCACGCACTCCTAGTCTGCAGAGTATGTCGCGTGGCGATTTACATACATGATACCAAGGATCCATGAACAAGAATAGAATCTTGCATGGCCTGCGCAGATCGATCCCTGACCGGAAACGTCGTCCTAGAAATAACCGATAATTTACATGCTGGATCGTACATATAAATGTACGATCGTGTATGATAATGTACGATCGTGTATATGAATGTACGATCGTATATATAAATGTATGATCGTACATTTCTATATACGATCGTACATTGATATATACGATCGTACATTACTATACACGATCGTACATAAAAATGTACGATCGTATAGTTGATTATCTGAGCTCGAAAAGCGCGCGCAATCTCCATGCACACAAGCTCGCACTCTCTTCACAGAAACGAAAATATGGCCGAATTTTGCCTAGTTGGTCATGTGGATACCTTGACCGTTAGTAGCTGACGTCATGCTGATAGTTGGAAAGCTGAGAAGAAGCACCAAATCTTGTTGACATAGACAGCGAATGCTTATTGATGCCAGTAGACGACAAGAGAACACGAAAATACTTTGGAAACTTCCCTTACTCTGAGGTCTGCTTGGAGATTGCGCGCGCTTTTCGAGCTTAGATAATCACCTATTTTTATGTACGATCGTATATATAAATGTACGATCGTGTATAATAATGTACGATCGTACATTTCTATATACGATCGTACATTTCTATATACGATCATACATTTCTATTTGCGATCATACATTTCTATTCACGATCGTACATTTATATATACGATCCAGCATGTATATGATCGATCATTATTTCCTTCGGCTATTTTGAGGACGACGTTTCCGGTCAGGGATCGATCTCCGCAGGCCATGCAAGATTCTATTCTTGTTCATGGATCCTTGATGATACTGTACTATTTTAGAGTCTAGCAGCATCCCTTATTTATTACGATATTCTGTCCAGTGAATTTGCATTGCGTTTCGTAAGTTGTGTCGTGCCTTCTTGTTGGTATCGTTGCGTGTGCGCTGTGTGCGTGGGTGTAGTGTGCCAGAGTGTGTTGGTTGGGTAGCAGTGTTTCATCTTACCGACTTGCCGGCTCGTCGTCTCTTGAGTAAACCTTTCGTATCTTCTCCGGTGTGCGTGGTTGTCTTGGGTTTTATCGTAGAGTATCGCGTGTACATAGCGTATGGGGAGTGCGCCTTCTGTTATGGAGTCAGATCAGTCATATCGTCCCCCTACCAGTGCCATTTGACCCGAATCCCCCGTTAATATCCCTCATATGTAGTGTATGTACGTGTAATGTGGGATCTCCCCGCCCACAGAGTACATACGTGCAAACCATACAACGCGGCTTGAGTTCCATGGCGTAGCCAGCCAACGCTAACTATGCCTAAGCCGCTAGATTTTCGACCAGCCCCAGCCTTGGAAGAAAATCTCTAAAATTTACGAGGTGGCAAGAAAGGAATAAAGCTAGCGAACCACTGTTACCGTGCATTTTTAGCATTACGGCGTTTTTCATTTGGTGTCGTTCTAAGCGACACCACGGCTTCCGCGCCGGTTGCATCCAAGCAAGGTGGAAAGTATTGGACGACAGAGCCGGCGCGGAAGCCGCGTTGCTTAGAACAACACCAAACGAAAAACGCCGTCGACTAAAAAAATGCACCGTTACCATTTCCCCCATATTTGCTTTGTGCTTTTCCTTCTCATGCTGCAGTTGTCTTTTCAATAGCTCCAGCTCTGTCCGGTTCCCCGCTAGATGTTTCTTCAGCTCTTCATCTTTCTTCTCCATCTGGCGCACTTTCTAAAATAACCCCCAACGTGTCATAATGGAAGTGCGGGGTAATTTGGGCCACCTCTACCTTTAGCCGAGGAGAAATCTCAGCAACCTGAAAGCTGAGTGCATACGGATAATAATGACACCTCCTATCATATCCCTATTATTTTCTTCCTTCTCAACAGGAAATAGGTTGAGGTGGCCCGAATTACCCCACCCCGCACTAGTCCATCATATACTGCACCATACATTTACATACCACAGCGTCCCAAAACATTTTCTGGCGCACTTTCTAAAATAAACCCCAACGTGTCATACCCCGGTAATGGAAGTGCGGGGTAATTTGGGCCACCTCTACCTTTAGCCGAGGAGAAATCTCAGCAACCTGAAAGCTGAGTGCATACGAAAAATAATGACACCTTCCTATCATATCCCTATTATTTTCTTCCTTCTCAACAGGAAATAGGTTGAGGTGGCCCGAATTACCCCCCCCCCCCACTAGTCCATCATATACTGCACCATACATTTACATACCACAGCGTCCCAAAAGATCAGAGGCCGACATAGCGGACGGTGGGGTAAACCCGGCCATCTTCACTTCCTTTCCTTTGCAGTTTCAGCAAATGATGTGAACCAAATAGCTCATTTGAAAGATGAGAGTTCAAGAAATTGATTGGAATAATATTTGTCGCAATCGGTTTATCAGATGCTGAGATATGCAGCCCTAAACGTGGATGGCCGGGTTTTCCAATTGCCGAGTTTACCCCACAGTACCCTACACACCCAGGCATCGGCACGGTATTCGGGATGGGGGTACTCGAATGTAAATTTTGAAGATCTCCAAGGTAAGGCTGTGAGCTTTGGAGGTACGAAAAATTGCAGCTTATGGAAGTGGGGTTATACTTCTGTAAGGCGGTGGGTGGGTGTGCGGCACATACCCCAACAGACCCCCAGGCCGACGTCGGCACACCTACACACGACACGTACTGTACTGTACCTCGGCCGCAGCGATTCTTTCGTCCTTCGCGTCGATGGCGTTTCGCAGTTGGTGTTTCAGATGCGCGATCTCTCTCTTGTGCTTCTCTACGTCCTCCTCCCACGCTTTCTGCATGTCCACTATCTCCTCGCGCTTCGCCGCCATCTCTCTCCCCACTGGCTACTTCCTCCACGCCATCTACTTCCTCCGCTCAGGGAAGAATTGATCATGATACGATTCTTGATTGACGTCGATTCACATAGCATCTAGCAATGTCAACTGATCGAAAAGCAATGAAGGATAATTATTTATGGATGATCACTTTGCTCTTTGTTTGTTTATTTATTTTAATTATTTATTTATTTTATTTACTTGAAATGAAAACAAGAAGTTCCTGCGTGTGGTCAGGTTTGCGTTTGCGTCGAAAATAATAATTCAAAGTGGCTTGCGTTTGCTGCTGAATAGGTGTCGTTGAAATAAGAGCTGGAATAGGAAAGTGCCAAAAAAGATTATACTTGAGTGATTGATGAGCAGGTGGTAGTTACGGTACCGCCTGCTAAAGTCATGTACTCCAAAAGCGCGCGCTCTAGGAGTACGTGCTCAAGTATAATCTATTTTGGCACTTTCCTACGCCGACCCTTATTTCAACGACACCTATTTGCATAACACAGGATTATAGAAGTTCATGGATTAGTATGTTCACATTTTCTTGAAGTACACGACTCGAGGTTAAAAAAATATTATAGAAGTTCATGGATTAGTATGTGCACATTTTCTAGAAGTACACGCATCGAGTCTAAAAAAATATTATAGGAGTTCATGGATTAGTACGTGGAACTGTTCTAGAAGTACATGTATTTGGGGTTGCTCGGCGTGGGTTGAGCGGAGAGAGAGGAGTTTTCTTTTCACTTTCACAATCACTCACTTTTCCCTTTGTGTCCTTTCTTTCCCCTTTGTCTTTGCGCGAAGATCCAGAGAAGCAGAGTCAAGCGGGCCGAAATATGGAATAGAAGACAGGCCGTTCTCACGAGGAATTGATAAAGTCGGTTTTTCTTTGCATGAAAATCTGTAGATGTCTATCGTACGTATGTATTGTAAATTCAGCAGCCATGAGCTGGTCACTGCCGCGTTCACCAGACCAGAGCTCCGTAAATTTGTACGTCCGTAAATTCGTAAGACGTTACTACGTATCTAGGACTACATGGTCGTTTGCGGTGCTATGTACTCATATACGTACAGATATTTACGGATGTAACGGACATGACGGATATACGGACGTCGGAACGGATTGATGCCGCGTTCACCGTACGTCCGACGTTATCTAGGAGTACATGGCACACCGCAAACGACCATGTGCTCCTAGATAGGTCGGACGTATGATGGTGAACGCGGCATTCGGATGCCTGGTGAACGCGGCTTCACCCGTTGGGCCACAGGCCCGCTGAAAAAAAATTGACGAGCGAGGGTGACGGAAACGACAGATTTTCATGCAATGCATAAAAGAATGGAAAGAACCGAGTTTATCAGTTGAAGAGTTTGCTGGAAGCTGACTAAAATAATCCTGCGGCTGCGTGGATTCATCGGAGGAAGAGATGCGGGAGTTCAAGGTGGTGGTGCTGGGCTCGGGTGGCGTGGGGAAAAGCGCGCTGACGGTGCAGTTCGTGTCCAACACGTTCATCGAGAAGTACGATCCGACCATCGAGGATTTCTATCGCAAAGAGATCGAGATGGATGGTCAGCTGTGCGTGCTGGAAATTCTGGACACGGCCGGCACTGAGCAGTTCGCCAGCATGCGTGATCTGTACATCAAGAACGGACAGGGTTTCCTGGTCGTCTACTCGATCACTAGTCACCAGACCTTTCACGATATTAAGGGCATGCGCGATCAGATCGTGCGCGTCAAAGGCTCGGATCAGGTGCCTATTCTGCTGGTGGCTAACAAGTGCGATTTGGGTCATCAACGCCAAGTGCGTACGGAGGAGGGCGCGGCGTTGGCCGAGTTCTGGAACTGTCCTTTCGTCGAATGTTCGGCCAAAGTGGCGCAGAATGTGGACGCTTGTTTCGCGGAGATTGTACGCGAAATGAACTACTTTCAAAAGCAGCGGCTTCAACAGAAGAAAGGCTGCGACTGCTGCGGATGCGTCATATCGTAGTCTCTGCGTCCTTCTAGAGACGAACGTACGTCTTATATCATCTTTATTATCTGGAGTGCATTCAACTGGAGAAGTGTGGTCGACGATATCCATAGCCTGACGGAAAATAGGCACAAGTTATGACTACTATGGCAGGCATTTAGGTTCGACCACGCTTCTGCAAAACCTTTGATTGGAAAGGACCTGAAATGCTAATCGATGTTTGCTGTGTCTCTTACCGTGACCTACCACAAACCACGCCAAGCAAATTCTATGCCTCTGTTCGCGAACCGAAATGATAATCATGGCAGTGTGCTTGTCCTTTACTCTTTTTACTGGTATGTAAGTTGGACGTGAATGAATTTGTGTAAAGCCATTGAAGTGTACGTACACGTGCATAACGTAATCGTAGACATGTATGTACACAATATGATAAATTACTCACTACCTTACCAGTGTAAAACGCAACGTATGTACGTACAGTCTGAACCGGTAGTTTTATTCGTGCATAATTACATGTGCCGTACTGATTAGCAACTTGACCCTGTTGTAAATTTACTGGAACTGTTTTACTTATGTAAGCCTATGTAGAATACTGTATGTGTACATTTATTTCACATGCAATCTTACCTTCTACAGTAGTATTGTACAGGTAGCCTACATACATTTATTTCTCGTAATCGTGCGTTGATGTCATAAAGTAGAATTCATGAAGTCCTGCAGGGTGTGCGAAAGGCGTAATTTTCGCTTGTTGATTTCGTCCCGTCCGCCATAGTTTGCTTGAGTTTTACTTTTAGTTTACCTACCCTTACTTCGAAGTTTTGTATGCTTGCTTGAGTTGCCTGTATAAGATTGATTTAGGATGAGGAAGAAGCAGGATGAGCAAATCACTAATTTTGCTACATTTTTGTATTTACACAAAAAGTTAGCTCTTGAAAGCGCAAACTTGGCCACTATCTATCTTTCACATTTGCGTCTTCCAGCTACTTGTGTACTATGTTCCCGTGTTGAAAACGCTGCTGACACTACACTGCTTTTGTTTCGAAATCGGAAAGTGTGCTGCTAATGCAAAACAGCCTATTGTGAAACTTTTATTATCGTGCACCTGTCCGAATTTGGCATTTTCCTCTGTGGAGATTATTACTGTGTTCGTATGATTACTCATTCTATCAGCCACAATAGTATGTTTTGGTAGTATTCTGTGATTTTGTAACTGTGAAACGTACAGTAAAAGACTTGAAAAACTCAGTAATCAAGGTACGTACATATTTGGCTGTTGTGGTCACGAGCTATGTAGATGGCGGAATGTATGCTACATGTGTCCATTTGTTAGTAGATTACGTAAAGTAGGTACATACACTAGTAGGCTACATACATATGTACAAGTTTACAAATCGCCAAAAAAGTCATCGACATCCCGAGGATCTGCATCCTTGTTTCGCTTGCGTTTCCGTCCTTGCTTGTCTGTTCGTTGAGCCAAATGGGCTGCGATGTCCCATAATCTTAGCTTGTCATCATGACCACAACTCAGCACCAACTCATTTTCTTCAATCGCATGAACCTCTTCCACTCCCTCAGAATGCGTACCAATCAACCCCATGCTTCGATTCGGGTTCAAGCCTAAAAGCCTCAATTCTCCATCCAATGTTGACCCCGTCACGGCTGTGCAAGAGTCTACCATCGTGATGCTGTCTACCGTACTTTCGGTTTTCTCATGGCCAGTAGGTATTCTCTCAATAATGTTCCCGTATTCCTGTTGGCGAAAGACTGCACAAAAGCCATCTTCGCAACCACAGAGCACGCGCCCTCTTGGCTCAGTGGTCGGTGGCGCAACGGCCAAGGACAACAGTTCGGTTTCCAGGGGTTCCGAGCGCAGTTGAAGCTTTTTGGCCCGAATATCGTATGCTGCCAGTGTGCTGTCAGCGCTGGTGGCCAATAAGGTACGGTTTTCGCTTCCACTGGCGACAACGTCTGAGATGTAGTCATCTTGTTCTGAGAATTCTGCAATTTTAGGCTCTGCCGCACTGAAATCCCACATGCGAACGATGCCATCTTCATCTCCAGATGCCATCAAACATCTGGAAGGATGTGAACTGGGAATTGCACAGAGGGAATAAGGAGATGAATCAGCGTGCGCCGTTCGTAGGCATCGCACTTTCTTGCCCGTTTCCACATCCCATTGGACCAGCGCTTTGTTTTTACTGGCGGAGTAGACATGAACGGGCATTCGCTTGGACGATTTTGCTATGGGGAAGCGAACTTTTCGAACTGCATTTTTGTGCAACCGAGACCATTGATGCTTCAACTTGAGCTGTTTCTTACGCAGGCCCTTCTCTGACAAAGTCAGAAGTTGCACTTCTCCACTGAGCAGACCAACTGCAACCAGGTGATTCTGATTACCACTTCCAACTGGGGTGATGTCAAATGACACGGGAGTACTGGAGAAGTCGTGAGTCACGGAATGACTCATCGTTCCTGATTCCTGAAACACAATTTGCCGCTACAAACTCGAGCAAATGCCGAATGAGAAAATGAATAGCGATGCACAGAAGCAACATCAATCAACTCATGATTTCACCGGCAATCGAAAACGGCATATCCCAACAACATAGCGTCAACAGCTTTTACTGGAAATTTGGCACAAGGCGTCAGCAATAATAACAAAATACAGGGTGTCTCATAATAAACCGTCCACCTTCCCGTGCATGTAACTCTGGAACCACACCATAGATTTAAATGCGGTTTTTCGCATTTTGTAGGCAAGGCTTCAACTGAGATGTGTACAAAATTTTAGCTTCCTAGGTCCAGTGGAAGCTGCTCAAACACCTTTTTCCTCCAGCGGTCAAAAACAAGGTTTTTCGAACTGGTTGTGCCGATTTAGGGGTAATTCTGTGCATGATTCATAATAAAATTAGCCTCGTAATGAAGAAAGATGTCCCAAAATGCAAGGAAATGTGTATCTCATGCAATATCCCCAGTGCCAGCATAGCAAACGCATGAAACAGGGTATCTTGAAAAACTAAAACCGATATTTTCTCCATAGTAAAGAAAAACGTCGATTTTGAGCATCGAGATTCAAACCGTCGTAGTCTCCGAAGTATGTGGAGCACAGAGTTGAAATTTTGTATACTTACTTGTTGAAGCCTTGGCTACAAAATACAAAAAACCGCATGAAAATCTAAGATGTGGTTCCAGAGTTACATGCACGGAAAGGTGGACGGTTTATTATGAGACACTCTGTAGAATTTATTCCTCTCCAACAAAATCTTCATACATACTAGTACATATAGTACAGCATAATATCAACCAGAAAAATTCCAACAACTGAGCAAAACAGAGCAACAAAAACATTTTAAAAGGGAGGGACCGACCCTAAAGCTTCGCAAGCAATAATACACCTACCGTACATACATAGTTCCTAGTTCTACTGCAACAAATGGGGCGTTAACCCAACACCACTTTTGCTTCCGCCAAAGTCGGCGCAGTTTACCACCAACCACAGACTGAAGGGGTTTCAGTACTTTACTGGTCGCAGTAACTGCAAGCAACGAGTTTACTAAGCGTTGCGACGACTTCGGCAAGCAAAGTGGCGAAGGGTCGTTATTTAGGCCATGAGTGAGACTGCTTATCATAATTTCACTCATTGGACCACTTCATACACTAATCCCGCCATAAAGAATCGTATTACGAACGCTACACAACTGGCCAGAATTTGCAAAGCCATAAGAATCAGCGTCAACGTTTGCTCATTGATCGGACCTGTCAGTTTGAGAACCAATACGATCAGAGTCATATTGTTGCACTCCATCCAAGCTTCGCCGTCTTTCTCGAAGCGGCGTAAATGCACCAAACCGAAGAGACCAAAGAGCCAGAGAAGAAATCGGCCCAGAATTCGCAGTTCTGATTCCTTGAAAGTCGAGAAGCTCATATGCACCTTGTTTGAAGCAGCATCATACCTGCAATAAACAGGCCAGGTACCGAATAAACAAACACGAACCATTCTATAGTCTGGCCAGACAGAGTTCGATGGAACTCAAGTCGTGTTGCGTAAAATAGAATCGCAAATGCAAATTTCTGTCCGTGCTTCGTGGTGTACTCCTATTCTGCAGTTAAGTACACGCAAACTACGCAACACGACTGAGTTCCATAGCGAACTCTCCCTGGCCAGACTTTTGTCTTTGCCTTGTCCCATAATATGTTCATGTGTTATTGGAATGCCTACTTTTCGTACAGAAAAAATGTATACCTACCTACCTGGGCAATCGATGCCTAGGACAGGGAACAAAGCGAAAGAGCTGCGGTGTGGAGTAGAGAAAGTTGAAGATTTGCGGAAGGAAGAACAAGAGCAACGTTTTGCTGAAATGTCCCAGAATGCCGACCACCGCAAATGTCATACCAGAGAAATAGCAGAAAGTATCGCCGACAAATACAGTCGCCGGATACCTGACAACAACAAGAAACACGGCAACATCATATAGGCAAATATCATCACCACCACTGCAATTACTGAACCTTGCAGCTTACTGTAGCTATTACCAATTGTAGTAAAATAAGACCACCGTTGTGCAGATATACGGCAAGAGCAGATAAAGCGAGAACAAATGATAGGACGATTGACCTTCCAAGCCTAGAAAGTAAGTCATTCCTCTTTCTTGTTACAGATTCTTGGTAGAGACCAGCAGTGCCATGAAGTTTCAATCGAAAGTAACGAAGAGAACTTACGAAAAAGTTGAGTCACGTTGAAAATTATGACAGAGATAGCAATGATGAGACTTTGACCAGCTTCCAAACCATTGACACCCGCCAAAATGTTGATCGCGTTCGTGCAAAACACAGCCAGCATACCCATGTACACATAGTAGAGGAAACCTGCGCGAAAAAACAAACAAAATGCCATCATTCATGCACCCTACCATACACAGTAGGTGCTGTTCTCTTCAAACACTTTTATCATATGTAGACCTGCCACATGTAGACAGGCAGTTGTTTGGATAATCGAACAACTACTAATCGATTGATATCATCTATTCTTACATTACTGTTATTCATTCTTGCTCACCGATATCGATTGCTTTTCCCAGATATGGACTGAGCACTGAAGGGATCACAATAGTCGTCGAATTGAAGTTGACTGCGTACACCATGAGCAGAGGCAAGGAAGCCAGAGTGGGGAACCAGAGCTTGTGACGCCAACGCAAGTCCAGCACGTCATCCGCAAAACCCAGAAAGATCATGCAGCAAATGGAGATAAGCGCAGAAAGAAATTCCACAAACTGCAAAACAGATGGCATGAATTATCAAGAGTCAAAAAATATAGTGGAGAGTTCAGTCTTCCAAAATTTTTTGCCACCCACGTGATGTACAAGGATCACTCGAAAGTTGAAAGATTATAGAGGAATATAGGCACGACCTATGAAGTATGCGCACAAAAATGCGAATACAGTACCGTACGTACGTTATGATAAGGAAACGAAGGGTCTTCGTCTGTTGCCCAACCATAAAAAGGTACGGGAATAAACAGGAACATGATCACAAGGTATACGGTAGCTGTTACGACACCCATTGGTTCAGGTCTAAAAGTAGGCTACGTCACAATAATCTTACGCAATGCGTACGTACGTACACAGTGCCATGGACAAATGAATTATTACATTATTATTGGACATAACCAACAGGATCCTGACATAACTCATCACATAAGATGTCCATGGACACAGTGTAGGGTACATTACGTACGTACGGTGCAAATGTTATGACTGCCGCACATTGTCTTCCTGTCCGCTTTGCATTGATCATATCCAAAGAGGTTCCGCTGAAGAAAAAGAGGGAAGAATTCCCGAATCATTTTCGCAGACAATACCGCGCCTAACAAACTGAGGCCGATATTTGCAGCCAAACACTCCATCGTCCTATCACTTCAGCCTTCAACAGAAACACAGACAATTGCATCATACACAACAAACAAACACTAACATAGACACAATACATGCTGCTGGAATAACAACACAAGTTTGCATATTATTTTTCATTTTATGGCGGCAACCTGTTATTTCTGTCGCAAAACAGCTTCACACACAAATCTCTTGCCCTTTTCGCTCAGATTTCAGGCCATAATCTTCTTGTTTCAGGTTGCAGGAATGCGCCTGCTCACTCATTCCACATCGTACATACATACCGCTGGACGGATATTGGAGCTGGATTGGATTGGATTGGATGGAGCCGATGGAGGAGAAAAGGGGCCCTCCTAAAGGCGGGCACGGGCAGAGGCCCGGGCACCCGACAACCCTCCTAAAGGCGGGCATGGCGGGCATGGGGAAAATCCTATAATACTCGACAATTCACCATTCTGAAGCGAATACAATGGGTTCACACAATGTATTCAAAGCTTACGCAGCCAACGGAAGTGTCAAATTCAGGCTAATCATTGTACAACATGAAATAATTACTCAAAATGAAATTTTAAAAAGGAGGGCATGGGCAACAATTGGCAGTGAGAGAGGACTGTTCAATTTTTGAGCATTTGCAGACTGTGGAAAGTGGTTACCAGATGTGGACTAGGCTTGCCAGCTCTAAAAATTGATTGCCAGATGTGCAACAGGGTTGCCACATCTGCGATAGGGTTGCCAGGTGTGCAAATTTTGCCAAAAGTGCAAAATCATTGTCAGAGCAAAATCGTTGCCACATGAGCAACTGTTGCCAGTTATGCAACAGGATTGCCAGATCTGTAAAAGGGTTGCCATAAATACAGTGGGGTAGGGTACAGTGGAGCAAATATCATAGTTACTGGTGCATAGCCTCATATAGGACCTCATTTTTTGCATGGGGCTATGCACAAGTAAATATGGTATTTGCTCCACTGTACCCTACCCAACTGTATCTATGGTAACCCTTTTTACAGATCTGGCAACCCTGTTGCATAACTGGCAACAGTTGCACATGTGGCAACGATTTTGCTTTGACAATGATTTTGCACTTTTGGCAAAATTTGCACACCTGGCACCCTATCGCAGATGTGGCAACCCTGTTGCACATCTGGCAATCAATTTTTAGACCTGGCAAGCCTAGTGCACATCTGGTAACCACTTTCCACAGTCTGCAAATGCTCAAAAATTGAACAGTCCTCTCTCACTGCCAATTGTTGCCCATGCCCTCCCCTATTTCATGTTGTACAAGGAATAGCGTGAATTTAACACTTTCTTTGGCTGCGTAAGCATTGAATACATTGTGTTAACCTATTGCATTCGCTTTTGAATGCTGAATTGTCGAGTATTATAGGATTTTCCCCATGCCCGCCATGCCCGCCTTTAGGAGGTGTGTCGGGTGCCCGGGCCCCTGCCCGTGCCCGCCTTTAGGAGGTCCCGCCTTTAGGAGGTACGTATAATACGTGTTGTGTTCCACTCGGTTCAACATTTGCACAGATGTCCATGCAATGGTAGAGCTGTATTTATTTTTTGAAATAATATTCTTCCGTCGCTTTTTGACTAATTTACTCCAACTTCTCGCGTCAAGCAACGCCGACCTTGTTTGTGAGTCATCAAAAAAGGATAAATATTCGTTGTTTTGCCGGTAATCTGGCATTTGTCTGGCAAAACACAGCCGTAAACCGCGTTGATAAGTCTTCTTATTTCGACGCCCTCAGTGAAAATATGGACGGAAACTGCTTCTGAACCTTTATCTGGCCCAGTTTACAACGTATATTTGTGAAATTGTTGGACGTTTTGTGAGCTGAAGAAGAGAAGCTGGTTGGTCGTGTGTCAGTGGTGTCTGATGGCAAAAGAGGGCGGTGGAGCCCAGCGGAGGAAGACGGATACAGCTTTTAGCCGATGGCCGATATTCTGTTCTATTTCCAAATCGATCTCCTCCTTGTCTGGATCGCCTTTGGAATCTTGTTACTCGAAGGAATATTGTGGTTCCTACATGTTCTAGCCATTTGTTGCGGGTAAGTGAACGCGTATCTGTCAAGGCATGTCGATATTCACAACGAAACGGCCATGTTTGCTAAAATGCGGACGGGCTATCGAGAAGATATTGGCATCGTTTCGTTGTAAATAATGCCGCGTTCACATAAACACCAACGTAAACGTCCAACGCTCGAAATTGTCCGTGGCTGCCCATAGCTTCTCGGGCGTACGTTCGCCTTGAGCGTTTGCGTCGGAGACGTCCGTTATCTGAACGCGACATTAGCCGTCATGCTGTTTATAAATTTGATGATACACGTTTTCGTGGTAGAAAACATGCGCTGGATCCCACAACACTACGAGCATCGCATGTGTACAGATGGTAGTTTCAACCTGGTAGTTACCATCATCAATGCATATGAATGTATTTGTGCGAGAGGCGAAAGGCGTTTGCGGTTTTTTATTCTGGTAATGAGTTTTGAGTTTAGGCCCCATGTTTCGGTATCGCATTTGCTGTAAATAGAAAAACACTTGTGCTATCGTCAGCAGTATGCGCATGTTGTAAGACAAGCGGATCCCATAGTTCATTTTTAACCCCCTTCGTAATCCCAGGCGTCCGCCTGTCCGTAGACACCCGGCAAACCCCGTCCGTGGACGGAGCGCAGCAATGCCCAAATTAGCAAGGAATGCGCTTATTTCACCGCAAAACGTGCGCTAAAAGTCCTATAGAAACAGTTTTGCATTGTATGTGACTGATTATTCACCTAATCGCCTACGTGTGCCTGTTCACGGCAGGCAGACTGCGGCGTACTTGAGTCATGAAAATTCAGGTTTCTTCGCGAAATATTTCAAATATGCAATGCGCAACACTTGTTTTGCAATTTTGTTATTGCCACAACGGTGGGTGCTGCGGTATTTTGACTTCGCTTTGCACGTTTTCGTTTGCATATGAATTTCATGTGCACATGCGTTCGATACGACCTTGCAATTCTCACCAATATGTTTGATGCATAGTACATTTAGAGATATTCAGGGTACTCTGTATGTATTTGGTCAATAATGGCCGTTCATCATTCGCTTATCATTACGACATTGAACTCGTACACACGTATGTGTACTACACGATAGGATGTTGTAAAAGAGGGTCGACTGAATGGAAGCAAGAGAAATCATATTGATCTAACGATCGTTCAGTTTTCACAATAATTGAGTCGGTATTGTTTTCACAGTTCGTAAGGATCACCTGACCTTTATTACGTACCGTAGTTGAAGGCAAATTTGAAACAGTATACATGCTGATAACGGTATTGCGTGGCACTGCAGCTAGAATCTCACCTGCCCCGTTTCCAAGTAATAATGAACCACAGTTCAAGGAAAAATAGGCGCTCGCGCTGCTTATTGCTCATTTTCCCCTTCCTGTTTGTGTCATGTTACGTATTCGTATGTTATTCACTCATACTTTGGGTAATAACGTAGAAAATGCGTGGGGGACTGTTTTGCTCATTCCAACCTGGTCCAGGTGGCCAATGTTTGTGTAGCCTATCGCTTGGGGCAACTTCGTCTACGTTATGTAGGTACGTGTACGTAAACTTCACACACACAGGATGCGTACATTATGGCCTGGCCTGGCACAAATTGCCAGCTCTGTTTTCGGCAAACTGCATGTGCTTTTATGTCAGGTTATGACATGACGATACGATATCACCATGTGTTACTAACCGCCGGGTTTGTACGTGCTAGAATTTACGAATAATAAATTGCTGACTGCGCCGCAGAAGCACGTACGGGAACATGGCATCATGGTAGAGCCGGTTTTCCGCCTTCTACTGCAAGAAACAGTGTGAAAAACAAATATCTTCTCTGATGTAGTATTATTCGGGGGGTTGACAATCACGCGTAATGTCGGTTCGTAGTTTTCAGTACAATCTTCAAGGAATAGTTTAGGTTTGAATTTGATTTTACAAATTGAAGTAGCGCTGCCCACTACTGTTTGAGTACACACTACTGTTTCTCCGCACATTAGCGATCGGCAGCTTCGCTTGCTAGTTTGTTTGAAGGCTTCTGGGTTTTTTTTGAGCTCATTCAGGAATTATCTGCCTGGGAGGTCTGATTGTTGAGGCAGTAACAAAGCGCCGAAACTTTGAAGAAGGAAGGGCCTGTAGCCGTAAAAGATTGGGCGCAGTGCAAAGAACAGAACTCGGGTGCTATGCTATTTGTCATACGTGCATGTACATACGTACGTACGTACTTATGTGCGTATGTACACGTAGTACGTGCACCCTTCCAGTCAGCAGACAGCGGCGGCTATGCTATGCTGCACTATGGTAATGGTATGTATGTACAATGAGTAAAGTGCGGTCTTTTCGTCTGTGTGAGATTGGGTGTCTGGTTACAGAGCTGCGATTGACGGGACGCTCTGCTACCTGTTGTGCTATATGTGACTGACTTTGTTGAGTGCCATCAGTGAAATTAGGTGACCTTTTTGTCGGCTGGTTGTTTGTGCGGGGAGGGAGCAGTTTTGAGTTTCAGTTTGGGGGTTTGAAGAGCGACAAGTTGAGTTGAACTGAACGAGCGACAAGCGCAAACTGACTTTCTGGGGGGTTGTCAATTGGGGCGGATCGGAGCTCTGTGGCCACGTACTGTACTTGGTTACAGCTATATGTAATTGTTGCACGATCCTCACTCAGTGTAACTACGTACCTACCTACTACGTTTACTATAAAATGTAATTCGTGTTGCCAAGGTGCTCCTTGCTGTTGCACTGCACTTGACCTGTTACTTGTTACCTGTACGTTGAACGTGCAGAATGTCGCAAGCAAGCATGGTAAGGTAAACTCAAACTGTTCACGCACAAAGCAATGCAGTACTACGTATTGCAGCAATATCAGTCGCCAACCTGACTTTCGTTGTGCGTGGGGACTTGTGCACTCGCTACGTATGCAACATACATTGTACGTAACGTACTTATTCGTTGCATAGGACAAGACGTGATAAAATAGCGCATGGCGCACGATTGACGGCTATATTCACAATGCGGCACTGGACTGACTGGCATTAGCTGACTGTTGTGTTTGTACAGCTCCGTTGTTAGGCAATCAAAAGTGAGACATACATGCTCTAGCTCTATTATTCAACGCGTCTGTAGAGGAGACCGGGGAAGGAAGACGCTGTGTGAATGAAGGGGGTCGACTAATAAATTGAGCACTTTGCCTCTCTTGCGTGTACATAATCATAATACATGCCGGCATACCTGTTGTGTTTTATAGTCGCTTCGATGGATATTAACAACGCATTGCACGGTGCACATATGTACGTACATCACGCAATACTGCGTATAATAATGTGTATGAATGCTCCAATACTGATGTTGCTGATATGATGTGTTGCAGGAAGTGGAAATTGCATCGTAAGTTGGCGTCGGGTCCGAGGGAAACGCCGCTGCCAGGCGTCAGCATCCTCAAGCCACTGCTGGGGGTGGACGCCAACCTCTACAGTAACCTCGAAACATACTTCACTTTGGATTATCCAACGGTATGAAAAGAAAGAAGCAGCTTCTTATAGTCTGGCCAGAGAGTTGGCTATGGGACTCAAGTCGTACTGTTTAGTGTAGTTTGCATGTACTTCTGCTAAATAGGAGTACACGAAGCACGGACAAAAATCCGAATTGGTGAATCTATTTTACGCTACGCGCCTTGAATGTCACAGCCAACTCTTACTGGCCAGACTATAGCTATCACCCTTTTGACCATTGCTCAACTTGGCTTTCGATTCTGGAACTTTGTAATGCGGTGTAGCGTTGCGAATTTTGCGTTTGTTTCAGTACGAGATTTTATTTTGTGTTCACGATGCGCAAGATTCGGCAGTCATGGTCGTGCGATCTCTGATGGAAAAATACCCCAAAGTCGATGCGCAGTTATTCATCGGTATGCCACCAACCACCCTTTCCCTGCCTGTTTCTGCACTGTGTACTCAAATAGTTGCGAGAAAATTATTGTAGGCGGCGACTACGTGGGCGTGAATCCGAAAATCAATAATCTTATGCCCGGCTACACTGCAGCCAAGTACGATTTGCTCGTGATCGCCGACTCAGGGATTCGAAGTAAGACAAGAAGGATCTACTTTCTCATTGTATTTACTGGATAGCATCTGCTTGTGCATTTCGCTATGGAACATGCCATGGTTCCTTGTATATGTATTCGTCATGTACGTACATGCTGTGCGTACTACCACTATTTCAGTGCGCAAAGACACGGTAATGGAGATGGTGTGTGCTATGACGGAGAAGGTTGGCCTGGTGACCCAGCTGCCTTTTACCTGCGACAGAAAGGGATTCTCCTCCACTCTAGAAAAAGTACGGTCGTCATTTCCCAGTCTTGATTGCCTGAGTGCAATCTTGCACAATCCTTTTCGTGTTCAAAATAATTGATGCCATTTATCTGCTTGGTGTTTCTTCACAGGTGTACTTCGGCACTGGTCATGCTCGCATTTACCTGGGCGCTAAGCTTCTGGGCGTCGTATGCACCACTGGCATGTGTTCTCTGATGCGTAAGCCTGCGCTGGAGGATGTGGGAGGTCTGAAGGCCTTCGGCATGTACATGGCTGAAGACTTCTTCGTCGGCTACGCTCTCGCCAACAAGTGCGTCTACTCAACTGAACATCGTATTTACCGGTGCATAGCCATATGCATAGCCCCATATATACTGAAGATTACCTGAAGCTACCTATAAGCTGGTCACAAACTACCCATAGCCACTCCCACGCCAAGCTAAGATCCGCTATAAGCCTGCTTGGGTGTGTATTGTACGAGAATAACCGTGTTTTGACCTCAATTATGCCCTAAACCACGTGCTTTTGACCTAAAAAATATGCCTCTGCGCACCTCTCAAATCCATTATAAAATGTCCCATGCATAGCCACCCCCTTATGCATAGCCCCATATAGGACCTCTCAATTTTT
>JASAMW010003786.1:0-33128 GCA_030247985.1 Epsilonema sp. ZAB3_2
ACATAATATGGTACAGTATATAGCACAAAGAGTACGTACGTACAATGTATCGGTGTGTCACTTTTTAGTTTTGTAGTCGCTGGCAAGCATGACGCGTTTCAAGAATGCCATTCTAATTCCTGCCAAGAAGCAGCAGTTGACGGCTATGGGTTCAGCTACTGCCAAGCGCTCACTCAGCTGCAACTCGGACAGGAACTTTCTGACTTCTCCGCAGGTGGGATGGGGTGGCGGGATTCTGTGCCTGAAATCTGTTGCAATTCTGCCCAAGTTCTGTGTTTGCAGCTCATGTATTCTCGATCACGTACTTGTTGAGGAGCAGATAAGACTCGATGTGATGCGAATATTGAAATGCAAGAGCTGCTGCTGCTGCGGTTTGAGTCTTGGCGAATGCTTCCACTTTGATTCCACCCTAGACCGTCACACATGCATGCAAAGCGATCGTTTTCTCGAACTTTGTGCACAAAAAAGATAATGGTGCGTTTCTACCGTATACCCTTCAACTGCTTGTTCCCGCAGATAATCTTGCAGAAAAAAATTTCCGCCATGGATTCAACCACTAGATGCTGCATTGCACCTTGTCTTTGACACATAGCAATCATGGTGTTTTCCTTTGAGCTCATATTTGTTTTTACTTACTGTGCTGATCACATATACTATAAACTGATGAATTTAGGGAATTGAGCACTAGGTAAGCGACTGTTTTCAAGCAACAATGATGAAACACAATGAACAAAGATGCATAAGCTTGTAGTTTTATACTCTGTTTTATCACTGCAAGTCGCCATGATTTGTTCATCTTCTCATTAGCTGCAGCAAAGCTTGAGATATGCATGCTTGATCAATTTCTGGTTCAAACCCATATCGGAATAAAGGCACAGAAAAGTTTGGTGTGTGTTATCGAAACCAATGCTTGCGACTTTTGTTGCTAAATGCAAATCTCACCAAATTGACACTGTGCATACGCAGTACAGTACCCGCTAGCTGCTTTCACTCAATGACAGCAGAAGTGTGACGAGATGCAAAGCACATGCTGGCACGTTGTGACTGAAAGCAACTCTAAAACAGCACACTGACATCATGCATCGAGAAAACTCAAATATGCGCCAGCGCCACGTACAGTGCGTAAGTACGCCCGCCCACTAGCGAACGTAGGAAGATGATTATCATTGCCGACAGACCAACGAGAGGGAAGTGTGTATAGTGTACATTTTTAGGGGTGTCCTTGGATCACTCGCAAAGTATGGCGTATGTAAGCTGAAAATATTCCCGTATCACACATACACACATAATTTCAAAGCTGAAGTAGTGAATTTCAGCGACACAGTGAACTGTTCCTGCTTGTATTTCAAAGAGAGAGCGGGAGCAGAGCTGAATGAGCGAACAAGACGAACGTCAACTCCACCGACGACACTCCGAACTTATGACCACGCATATCGCCCACAGTACAGTACACATTTAGCTTGGCATCGTCACTACGTTATGTACGTTTCACACAATCATTATTGTGCAAGTTGCAGCAAGAGCACAAGCTGAAAACTACACATCCCCAAGTTGAACGACAAACAGCGCAATCTCTACTGAACACACCACGAACTTATGATGCGAGTACGTGCGGTACACACTTAGCTCGCGGATGTGCAGTAGGCAGAAAGCGCCATCGCCAAGCGCACGGGAGCAAAATCCGGCGTCGAGCTGACGCATGCACAAACTTGAGAACGATAGCTACAGTGGATTGAGCACTGTCCATATCGAACCAAGCCTGCAGCGCAGCATACAAGGTACTGCAGCAACCAGTACAGTACGTAAGACGGCGTGGCATCACGCCTTACACAAGCAATATTGTGTCTAAGTTGCAACACGTGCACAAGCTGAAACACACGCTATTATAGTACACAAGCAAAATATTGTGCAAGTTGCAACAAGAGCACAAGCTGAAACAAAACTTCACGAAAATTTCACAGAGTTGAATCGAAACGAGAACGCAACCCCCACTGGCCACACGCTTGCCCGTACATGTAGGTACGTACAGTACAGCGAGGATGTGGTTCAGTAGGCAGGCAGCGGCATCGTCAAGCAGCCAGAGCAAAGCCGGCGCCGAGCTGACGCATGCACAAACTTGAGAACGATAGCTACAGTGGATTGAGCACTGTCCATACCGAACCAAGCCTGCAGCGCAGCATACAAGGTACTGCAGCAACCAGTACAGTACGTAAGACGGCGTGGCATCACGCCTTACACAAGCAATATTGTGTCTAAGTTGCAACACGTGCACAAGCTGAAACACACGCTATTATAGTACACAAGCAAAATATTGTGCAAGTTGCAACAAGAGCACAAGCTGAAACAAAACTTCACGAAAATTTCACAGAGTTGAATCGAAACGAGAACGCAACCCCCACTGGCCACACGCTTGCCCGTACATGTAGGTACGTACAGTACAGCGAGGATGTGGTTCAGTAGGCAGGCAGCGGCATCGTCAAGCAGCCAGAGCAAAGCCGGCGCCGAGCTGACGCATGCACAAACTTGAGAACGATAGCTACAGTGGATTGAGCACTGTCCATACCGAACCAAGCCTGCAGCGCAGCATACAAGGTACTGCAGCAACCAGTACAGTACGTAAGACGGCGTGGCATCACGCCTTACACAAGCAATATTGTGTCTAAGTTGCAACACGTGCACAAGCTGAAACACACGCTATTATAGTACACAAGCAAAATATTGTGCAAGTTGCAACAAGAGCACAAGCTGAAACAAAACTTCACGAAAATTTCACAGAGTTGAATCGAAACGAGAACGCAACCCCCACTGGCCACACGCTTGCCCGTACATGTAGGTACGTACAGTACAGCGAGGATGTGGTTCAGTAGGCAGGCAGCGGCATCGTCAAGCAGCCAGAGCAAAGCCGGCGCCGAGCTGACGCATGCACAAACTTGAGAACGATAGCTACAGTGGATTGAGCACTGTCCATACCGAACCAAGCCTGCAGCGCAGCATACAAGGTACTGCAGCAACCAGTACAGTACGTAAGACGGCGTGGCATCACGCCTTACACAAGCAATATTGTGTCTAAGTTGCAACACGTGCACAAGCTGAAACACACGCTATTATAGTACACAAGCAAAATATTGTGCAAGTTGCAACAAGAGCACAAGCTGAAACAAAACTTCACGAAAATTTCACAGAGTTGAATCGAAACGAGAACGCAACCCCCACTGGCCACACGCTTGCCCGTACATGTAGGTACGTACAGTACAGCGAGGATGTGGTTCAGTAGGCAGGCAGCGGCATCGTCAAGCAGCCAGAGCAAAGCCGGCGCCGAGCTGACGCATGCACAAACTTGAGAACGATAGCTACAGTGGATTGAGCACTGTCCATACCGAACCAAGCCTGCAGCGCAGCATACAAGGTACTGCAGCAACCAGTACAGTACGTAAGACGGCGTGGCATCACGCCTTACACAAGCAATATTGTGTCTAAGTTGCAACACGTGCACAAGCTGAAACACACGCTATTATAGTACACAAGCAAAATATTGTGCAAGTTGCAACAAGAGCACAAGCTGAAACAAAACTTCACGAAAATTTCACAGAGTTGAATCGAAACGAGAACGCAACCCCCACTGGCCACACGCTTGCCCGTACATGTAGGTACGTACAGTACAGCGAGGATGTGGTTCAGTAGGCAGGCAGCGGCATCGTCAAGCAGCCAGAGCAAAGCCGGCGCCGAGCTGACGCATGCACAAACTTGAGAACGATAGCTACAGTGGATTGAGCACTGTCCATACCGAACCAAGCGTGCAACGCAGCACAAACTGCACCACCAGTACAGTAGCAGTTGAGAGATGAAAGAGAGAGAGTTGTTTTCGACAAAGCAACCGCCTCTCACCAAACTAAATTAGCAACACTGACTGGCTCACTGAAGGAACGGAAGGCGAAAAGAGAAGAAGGCGGAAGGGAACTGCGAGGCGAGAACGTAGGCAACTCACGCAGCGGATATGCAAATTCAACAAAAGCGGAAATGAGAATGCGCGAAGCGGCGAAAGTTTGCGTCAACTCGAGAGCGAGCAAAGGAAGGAGAGGCGCGTTGTAACATGAAAGCGGAAATCGAAATGTGCACTGTAAGTACGCGTATACATGGTATGGTACACACCTGCAGCGCATGCAAACAAAAAATGATAGGGATTGTTGTGCTTTTGGAAAACCATCAAGTTTTTTGCTTGACTTTTCTGTGCCTTTAGAAAGTCCAGTTCCTCGCAAGTGGTTGCAGCCACAAAAGCTTTCTCAGCTTCTTCTGAGCATGCCGATGCCTCTTTTTCTTCTTCTTTTGCTTCTGAAAAATAGCCAAGGAACATACATACAGTAGCACACAAGTTCAAAGAGGGAGGACGCGAACTGTGTATGAGCACAAGAGCGGAATGTTTTGACGATTCCATACAATACATACGTAGCCTACCTTGCTGACAAATAAACATTCGGTTTGCGTATGCAGTTCCAATTTTGGGATCACGTTCAGCTAATTTTTTCAACAAGCCGTCGCCATGCAAATACCGGACGACATCTGCTTTGGAAATTGGCGAGAGTTTGCTTTGCTGGCTGGTCATTGAGCAAAATTGCCACGTGTATGTAGATGGCCAGTAGGCGAACATTTTCCTGCGTTGCCAACAAACTTTGCAGCTTTGAGGCTAGTACAGTCCAAAGATTCTCTGCCGATTTTTTCTTATCTGTAAACTTTCGAAAATTGATAAGACACGGCACACACAGAGATTCCTCTGTAGCCTAATCTCCACCAAATGCGGCAGTACGTACCAAATGCGGCAGTACGTACGTACTTACCGAATGCAGCAATCTGTTCAGACATTTGCCAAGAAGCTGAAACCGTTGCAGCAGCTCCATACCATCCTGCATATGTTGAAGAAGTTCGGTAGCAGCTTTCACTGATTGCGGTGAAAAGTCACACTGATTTGCAGCCATCACCGCCGATAACTTGCCAGATGTACCAGAGATTCGAACCTCAGATTTTTGATGATTTCTGAATAAAGTTCTTTACGCTTCACCTCTTTGCTGGTTGCATTTTCGAATATTACATCATGTACGTTCATACAGCTAAGTAACTAGCTTGATGCCGCGTTCGCCATACGATTGTTTGGTGAATGCGACATGAAAAATCATCTCAATCACACGCCAAAAAAATTCAACCAGAAAAAAGTGGGAAAAGAACTTTTTATCTTCACCGTCGTCGAAGTTTTCAGCTCAAGAAATAAATTTCGCAATCACATTATCTTTGTTCCCTCCAGAACTTTCCACTCTGCAACAAGCAAACTGAAGGCGACAGACAACCGAGCGAACACGAACACCGTCGTTCGCTGCGCGCATCAAGGTTGCCAGATCCCAAAATGCCTCATTAGTGTGGTGTGGCACTCAGGGTTCATTACTACGCAAAGCCCATGTTGAAATTTTGACACTGCAAAAGCGCCGATTGAAGCCAAAACCCAGCTAAAAGCATGCAGAAGATGTACTGAATCATGAAAAAATTGATTCAGAGTGAAAAATGGCAAAAATATGACCGATTTTCTTCAGAAAATAGTGTATGTGGAAGAGAAATTTGAGAGAATTTTTGAAATTTGGACCTCAAAATAGCCTAAAAAAACACACTTCTGAAAGTTTTCCCATACAAACAGATCGACGCCAAATATTACTACATTATTACTACGATTACTACGCCACTCAGGTAGGTACTTACAGAAAGTCAAAATCAAAATTACTACTTGTAGTAATATATTACTACACCTGGCAACCTTATGCACGACCAAAGTACCAGGTGTTCAAAAAGTTTTGTCAGTTTTCATTTTCGTTGCGTCCAGGAAAAAGATGTGGCAGTTGATGTTCCATGGCGGCGTGGGCAGTTGATTATCAAGCTGGACGCTAATTCGAACCATTTCTACCTTTAATTTTTACTTAGTGAGCAAATTAGATAGATTTGAAAGGTCAAGAATATTGTTCTCACGCTGTGTTTTGTCAACTTGACTGGCAAAATTTTCGCTGTAATCCGTGATTAACTGGAATTTGGATCTAAAAGCATTCAATAAGCGGAAACAATTCACTTCTTGAAGATGATTTTGTAGCAGACTTCTTGGGGGAGTGTATCAAATTATTGTTGAACACCCTGTACAAGCGCGTGACGCGTGACTCTTCTTTTGTGGCACGCAACTGAAATGCAAATTTGTTATGTCGAAGAAATGGTTTATTCTTTTGTGTATCGGCAAAATTATCTCACCAAATACGGTACGTTTGAATACAAAGGGCATCAAATTCAAGATGTGTCTTTATTAGCTTCAACGGAAACGGATGTCACTTGCACGGGCAGTTCTGGCTGGATCACACGCCGCCGCTGCTGCTACTGGTGCTGCTGCTGCTGCACTCATCGTCATCGTCTTCGGTAGCAGCTGGAGCCAAGGACGTAAATTTCTGCAAAAAAATACAGACCTGACACCTGTCTGCCCGAACAAATCATTTGCAGTTCAATAGTACATAGCACTAATTTTCGCTTTACTAAACATACTGCGTGAGCACATGAAATGGTGTCCGTGCAGTTTCTGTATGCGCAGAAGAGAGCATCTGTAACAGTAGAAAATGACTGACGATCCAAGGCGTGCAGTTTCGAAGACAGCGCCGTCCACTCGAGAAATGCGGTGACATCCGTTTGAGTCAAGCACTTCTCCAGCCCAAACCTGCATGCAAAGCAAAGACATCGCTTTTTGTGCCCCAATGTACATTATTATTATCCATGTACATACAGTACATACTGACTTGACTACATACTGTCGAATCAAGTCCATCATGTGCTTCGGAAATTTTGGTTCAAACTCACTCACTATCCCTGCCACCACGTTTGGATACGAGTAGAGAAAATTGTACAAGTCCATCCAACTACCGTAACCTGTAAAAAATTATTTACGTGACCACGCTGCGTTTGTAACTTCACTGCGACAAGGAAAGATGGAGGAGCGCGGACGTATACGTACACTGCTCCAGCAACACAGCTTCGGATTTCTGCAGCTGAAGAATACTAGCGTAGGTTTCGGCGGCCACGGTCAATTTCAAAAGTCGCTGAAGATGCAGGAACTTCTGTGCAAATTCATTTTCTCCCCCTGCTTTATAAACCTCTGGCGGCGGCGGCACATTCGAACTACTGTCACTACTCATTCTGCTTAGCAGCTCACAACAACCAACCATCTCACAGCTCAATGAACAGAACAACTGAACTCGCGTAACCATACTCACTGTTTTATTAGCGCCATCTCCACAAATATCGACAACAAATTCAGCACTGTCACTGCCAACTAGCAGGAATCCAGATAGTACTGCCTCTGATCACGTTTGCGGCGGTGGCGCCGGCGGCAGCTGCTTCGTCGCGTTTCGCCTCCTTCGTGGGCCCGAGCGTTGTCACCACACCGCTCGCAATGTGGAAAGCGGAACGGCGATCTTGGAATTGAATAGGGGGCGGGGGGAGGAGCGGTGCTTCTTCGTTCGCTGATCTCTCTTTCTTTGCCGGCAGCACCGGCTCCTGACAAACGCCTTTCTTCCTCTTCTCTCCGCGGCCACCAGGAGCCATGGCAGGGGCGCTCGCGCCATCGGCAATTTTTTGCCGATTATTCGAAAGCACCCCCGCGACTCCCGGCATAGCCAAGGCTGCCAGCGTTTCAGCTGCAGCCACTTTGCTCTCGCTGTCCGCTACCGAAGCAGACGTGTCGCCTTCCGCCGGAGGAGGAGGAGGAGGAGGAGGAGCAGGCGAATGAATCTGGAATGGCGAAGCGAAGTAGTAGTAAGACGTCACCATCACTGAACTGCTGTCGGTGTAGTTGTGAACCGTCTGAGAATGAGTGATGCGCTTCAGTCGATGCTGAAGGGGCAACACTGGGTGCACAAGATGAGTGGCAAGTTCCAATCCTGGCGTGTCTCTCTCCGGGATCAAAGGTACTCCTGCAACATCAAGCATGCACGCACATACAGTACATTCGCGTTTAGCTGAGCAAAACAAAAGAGGAGTCTTGCCTTTGTGAATGCTTTCCAGCCCTTCCAATAAAATGGCCAAGCTGATCGGGTCTTTATTGGCCAATCGCTCCGGAAAACAGTAAGTGTTCAGAAACACCCAAATCTCTCGATCCGTCAAAACATCTCCAGCGCACAGAAAACTTCTGAAAAATTGGGAGTTGAGTCAAGTGATCAATGACTGCAGGGGGCACATTGCAGAACTTACGTACTTCGATAGACACATGCGCACGAGAATTCTTGAATGATTTTCGCGAATTAGCGCAGAAATTTGATCTGTACGTCGGGTAACTTCGGAAGAAATTGTGTCCCAATCTTCAAACAAAAAATAAACCGCTCCGACTAAACATCCATATGCAACGATCAACACGTCATGTACTGTACGCATTTCTGCCTACCCTTTTCATAGAGTGAAGCGGTGTCGCGATCGATTACGTGCGTCCAGATATGCCATGGGGTAGGCGGACAGAGACAACAACGAATGAGCCTTCAACCCTCGGTACAAGTCGACCGTTGTCGTCTTATCAAGAAACTGTGGAGTTCAACAAGAAATATTACTCAACTGGGTTGGCAGCATTGTGTGCGTAAAGTGAGTTGAAAGTGTCCGCGTACCCCCGGGTGTTTCCCACAATTGAAAATTGATGCAATCTCATTAAAACGTCGAATTGCTTGCAAACTTTTGCAATTCTATCCATAGTGCTATGCTATGTAGCTAGCTGACGATACCAGTAAGTAACTGTGATAGGCTCAAGAAGAAAGAAGCTCGGGATCCGACCGACCGGCTTTCAACTTTGCAAACTCTGAACAATGCCTTTGTCGTCTTGTGAGCAGCCTTATATGGGCGTGTAGACTTACCGTATTCCTCCTACACACGGCAAGACAGCACTCGATGCAAAGATAAAAGCAGCATTATCTGCAAGTTCCCGTCAGTTGTTGCAAAAAGCTGAAAAGCATAACTTTTTTTGCGCTTCCGCAATTCGTCCGACAATGTCTGAATGGGAGCAGAAAAATAAAGTTTTGTCTGAAGCATCCGCCTTTGCAGTGGCAACGGTTTCAGCTTCTTGGCAAATGTCTGAACAGATTGCTGCATTCGGTAAGTACGTACGTACTGCCGCATTTGGTGGAGATTAGGCTACAGAGGAATCTCTGTGTGTGCCGTGTCTTATCAATTTTCGAAGGTTTACAGATAAGAAAAAATCGGCAGAGAATCTTTGCACTGTACTAGCCTCAAAGCTGCAAAGTTTGTTGGCAACGCAGGAAAATGTTCGCCTACTGGCCATCTACACGTGGCAATTTTGCTCAATGACCAGCCAGCAAAGCAAACTCTCGCCAATTTCCAAAGCAGATGTCGTCCGGTATTTGCATGGCGACGGCTTGTTGAAAAAATTAGCTGAACGTGATCCCAAAATTGGAACTGCATACGCAAACCGAATGTTTATTTGTCAGCAAGGTAGGCTACGTATGTATTGTATGGAATCGTCAAAACATTCCGCTCTTGTGCTCATACACAGTTCGCGTCCTCCCTCTTTGAACTTGTGTGCTACTGTATGTATGTTCCTTGGCTATTTTTCAGAAGCAAAAGAAGAAGAAAAAGAGGCATCGGCATGCTCAGAAGAAGCTGAGAAAGCTTTTGTGGCTGCAACCACTTGCGAGGAACTGGACTTTCTAAAGGCACAGAAAAGTCAAGCAAAAAACTTGATGGTTTTCCAAAAGCACAACAATCCCTATCATTTTTTGTTTGCATGCGCTGCAGGTGTGTACCATACCATGTATACGCGTACTTACAGTGCACATTTCGATTTCCGCTTTCATGTTACAACGCGCCTCTCCTTCCTTTGCTCGCTCTCGAGCTGACGCAAACTTTCGCCGCTTCGCGCATTCTCATTTCCGCTTTTGTTGAATTTGCATATCCGCTGCGTGAGTTGCCTACGTTCTCGCCTCGCAGTTCCCTTCCGCCTTCTTCTCTTTTTGCCTTCCGTTCCTTCAGTGAGCCAGTCAGTGTTGCTAATTTAGTTTGGTGAGAGGCGGTTGCTTTGTCGAAAACAACTCGCTCTCTTTCATCTCTCAACTGCTACTGTACTGGTGGTGCAGTTTGTGCTGCGTTGCACGCTTGGTTCGGTATGGACAGTGCTCAATCCACTGTAGCTATCGTTCTCAAGTTTGTGCATGCCCGTCACGCCGCTCGGCGCCGGCTTTGCTCTGGCTTGCTTCTGCTACGATGCCGCTGCCTGCCTACTGAACCACATCCTCGCTGTACTGTACGTACCTACATGTACGGGCAAGCGTGTGGCCAGTGGGGGTTGCGTTCTCGTTTCGATTCAACTCTGTGAAATTTTCGTGAAGTTTTGTTTCAGCTTGTGCTCTTGTTGCAACTTGCACAATATTTTGCTTGTGTACTATAATAGCGTGTGTTTCAGCTTGTGCACTTGTTGCAACTTAGACACAATATTGCTTGTGTAAGGCGTGATGCCACGCCGTCTTACGTACTGTACTGGTTGCTGCAGTACCTTGTATGCTGCGCTGCAGGCTTGGTTCGATATGGACAGTGCTCAATCCACTGTAGCTATCGTTCTCAAGTTTGTGCATGCGTCAGCTCGACGCCGGATTTTGCTCCCGTGCGCTTGGCGATGGCGCTTTCTGCCTACTGCACATCCGCGAGCTAAGTGTGTACCGCACGTACTCGCATCATAAGTTCGTGGTGTGTTCAGTAGAGATTGCGCTGTTTGTCGTTCAACTTTGGGATGTGTAGTTTTCAGCTTGTGCTCTTGCTGCAACTTGCACAATAATGATTGTCTGAAACGTACATAACGTAGTGACGATGCCAAGCTAAATGTGTACTGTACTGTGGGCGATATGCGTGGTCATAAGTTCGGAGTGTCGTCGGTGGAGTTGACGTTCGTCTTGTTCGCTCATTCAGCTCTGCTCCCGCTCTCTCTTTGAAATACAAGCAGGAACAGTTCACTGTGTCGCTGAAATTCACTACTTCAGCTTTGAAATTATGTGTGTATGTGTGATACGGGAATATTTTCAGCTTACATACGCCATACTTTGCGAGTGATCCAAGGACACCCCTAAAAATGTACACTATACACACTTCCCTCTCGTTGGTCTGTCGGCAATGATAATCATCTTCCTACGTTCGCTAGTGGGCGGGCGTACTTACGCACTGTACGTGGCGCTGGCGCATATTTGAGTTTTCTCGATGCATGATGTCAGTGTGCTGTTTTAGAGTTGCTTTCAGTCACAACGTGCCAGCATGTGCTTTGCATCTCGTCACACTTCTGCTGTCATTGAGTGAAAGCAGCTAGCGGGTACTGTACTGCGTATGCACAGTGTCAATTTGGTGAGATTTGCATTTAGCAACAAAAGTCGCAAGCATTGGTTTCGATAACACACACCAAACTTTTCTGTGCCTTTATTCCGATATGGGTTTGAACCAGAAATTGATCAAGCATGCATATCTCAAGCTTTGCTGCAGCTAATGAGAAGATGAACAAATCATGGCGACTTGCAGTGATAAAACAGAGTATAAAACTACAAGCTTATGCATCTTTGTTCATTGTGTTTCATCATTGTTGCTTGGAAACAGTCGCTTACCTAGTGCTCAATTCCCTAAATTCATCAGTTTATAGTATATGTGATCAGCACAGTAAGTAAAAACAAATATGAGCTCAAAGGAAAACACCATGATTGCTATGTGTCAAAGACAAGGTGCAATGCAGCATCTAGTGGTTGAATCCATGGCGGAAATTTTTTTCTGCAAGATTATCTGCGGGAACAAGCAGTTGAAGGGTATACGGTAGAAACGCACCATTATCTTTTTTGTGCACAAAGTTCGAGAAAACGATCGCTTTGCATGCATGTGTGACGGTCTAGGGTGGAATCAAGTGGAAGCATTCGCCAAGACTCAAACCGCAGCAGCAGCAGCTCTTGCATTTCAATATTCGCATCACATCGAGTCTTATCTGCTCCTCAACAAGTACGTGATCGAGAATACATGAGCTGCAAACACAGAACTTGGGCAGAATTGCAACAGATTTCAGGCACAGAATCCCGCCACCCCATCCCACCTGCGGAGAAGTCAGAAAGTTCCTGTCCGAGTTGCAGCTGAGTGAGCGCTTGGCAGTAGCTGAACCCATAGCCGTCAACTGCTGCTTCTTGGCAGGAATTAGAATGGCATTCTTGAAACGCGTCATGCTTGCCAGCGACTACAAAACTAAAAAGTGACACACCGATACATTGTACGTACGTACTCTTTGTGCTATATACTGTACCATATTATGTGCACACACTAGCCGATGATGGTGAACAATAATAATATCAGCTGGGCAAACTTGATATTGGTTCTAGCTAGCAGCTTGCTTAGTCGAGAGAAATCGGCAGCTAGAAGGCGGTCGGTTGTTTCACTAATCGCTCTTTCTGGTCAGTCCCGCGACTTCGTTGAGAAAATGTCACAATCTGCCTCATCGAAACAGACAACAGCCACTAATAAAGACTTGCTTAAGCTCTATCAGCACGTAGTTGCTGCCAACCTTTATGGACACATAATGAGCAACTTTGAAGCCAATCTGCATTGCAAACGTATGCACCAGATTGTACGTATGTGTAGTCGCTCGTCAAAGTTGCACCAACTAATTGGGTTTTTTTGTAGCGTGGCATTGCGTGAAATCATATGCTTTGCAATACTACCAAGAAGCTGCGCGAACCCTGACTTACTTCTCAGACGAAATTCTGTTCTCGATGATGGCTGCTAGGTACTCATGTACATGTGTACATACCCTACTAGCTAGTTTGTTTTCAACTGTACCCCAGATTTGACAATACGGTATGTATTATTATTGCCAGCGATCTTCTGGAGAGACCGCTGAAAAGCGAAGAGCAGATAGCGCACTTTCACAAGCAGCTCAACTTTCCCAAACGTTTGATGTCGAAGGAATCGGGTGCCATGAAGTTCTACGTGGAATGTTTGAAACTGATTCACAATGGGGAAAGAGTTTTCCAGGACAGACTCCCTCCAGGCGCCAACCAGCTCGATCATTGCACATATCCATCTACGTCGAATGCTGGTATTGAAACCAAAGCATGCACTTTCAGTTCAACCATTTGCAAAGAAACCGGGAAAAAAGTTACGACAATCGAATGTGCCCAGGAATGATAATGCTGTGTTTATTGGTATCCTGTTTGCTTTCGAAGGTAAAAGTTTGCGCGCTAACAAGCATGACGTCAATAGCATACACGACGGACGACACACCACACGCACTGTGCAGTGCAGTGCAATCACAAGCGAGTTCCGTATGCGGAAAATCAAATGCCGCGAATAACTGCAGAAGATTGCCGGAGGCTTGCGGAGGTGACTCCGAAAGTTGACAACAGCGTCAACGGCGGTGGCGCCTCTGCAATGACTCGCGGCAAAACATGACGTCCACCCTGAGGCTTATCGCGGAGGTGACTCTGAAAGTTGACAACGTCAACGGCGGTGGTGCCTCTGCGATGCCGTACATTGCTCCGTCATCATCATCATCTCGTTCCATCATGATACCTGTTCCAAACTGCATCATGTACTACACACTCGATCTTCAATCATTCGTTGTCGTCGGTAAGTTTGACTTTCATTCCACATTCAGCTATTGAGCGACGTACGTACGTACGTCCAAAAAAGTGTGAACAGCCGCAGAGTTTTCAAGCTTACGGCCAACATGTACGTACGTACGTACATCGTACATACGCTAAGCGCAATAATATGCAAATTCGGCATCCGCTTCCGCTCCGCTCACTCAGCCAGCATCTTCTCTCTCTCTCTCTTTGGGTTTTATTTGAGAATTTATTGATATTGAAGGTTGGTTGGTTGTGGAGTTCTGTCTGGCTGATTCGTCTACTTCGCCTACTAACAACAAGAACCAATGCCTATCTGGTTTACTCTGTCGCACGATGGGCACAATCGAATGCCCGAACAAACTCTCGACACCGAGATAAACAGCATTCTTGCTGCTAAACGAAAAGGCATCAAGTATTCGCTGGCTCTGCACAGGGTCCATCTTCCCTTGACTCAGTTCATTCGTCTTGTGACACCTTGCGCAAATATTCGTAAGTCCATTGCTGATGACGATGAAGATGTTTACAGGTGTCAACTCGCTCGCTCTATCTTCGTTGTGTCGCATTCAGATTTAGCGATGCGCCCTGTTACATTTTTCAGATGAAACCGGCGGTCGCGTCGATTACCTGTGTGCTCTGCACATGGATAGTGCTCTGGTACTGCACGGTGGAGACGACGACGAAGAGAGCTTCAAAGCAACCTGCGCCAACGTATTCACACGGCCGGAATTCACTGAGCTGCAGCTTAAAGGCCCAAACATGCTGCTGAGGCTGATGAATATGCTCCAAGTAAGCAAAAAAACTTTGCACATTTTATTCCAACAACAAAGTACTATGTTTCTGTAAGCACAGCCCCTATGTACGTATGTACCGTATTTTGTTTATTGTCAGGACACTCTGCCCACCATGGAGCACCTGGAAAATTTCAAAATTTATGGTGATCCGAACGTGAAATCGGTGATGGTTTGGAGAATGTTGAGAGAGATTGCGGTGGGCAAGCAACTGCGCGGAGAGTTGGAGGCGGAGGGCCGCGGAAGAGAAGTGCGCGTTGAAATCGTCAACTGCCCCCGAGTCAACCTGGAGGAAATTCTGCAGGAAGCTTCGGTCAACCCAGCTTTCACGGACGAGATGGCGCTTAGCCATCGGGTTTGGGCGACTAATCAAGAAGCCGGCATCGCCTATCTCTGCGTCGGCACTCCGCAGCACTTGTTAGTTGAGTTGCGTCAGTGAAACGATAAGACATGATGAGAGCGCAAAATACTACAGTCACTGCACTAGCAAGATTTTTCTTTTTGTCTGTTGTATAACTATGTACGCACGTACATTACGTACGTGTTTGTGTACCTACCTCTTGTGAGCGAGTTGTTGTCGCGTGTATGCAGAGCCTTCCTGGCTACGATACACATATAAGCCTGTGCCGCGCTCTTCGCCCGCACAGTTCAGTTTTGGTGCTGCTTGCGCATGAGCGGCGGCGGCGGCAACGAGCCGCTCTCTCTCTCTCCCTCTCCTACTGTATGTATGTAGCACATCCACGACGACGACGACGACGACATATAACGCACAGTGTTTGTTCTTCGTCAGTTTTTTGCTATCACACAGCACGTTCACGTTCGACCCATCATTGCTCAAGTATCATGACTTCTTCGACCCGTTTCGTTGTCGCCGTCGGCGTCGTACCACCACCACCACCACCACCGATCTTTCAATCACAAAGTTGTCGCCAGCAATGCTAAAAAACAAACGGGTGCATATTCATACGCACACGACAACAGTCACCACTACTACACAGCACAGCACATAATACTAGCAGGCAAGCAGCAGGGGGTAAAGTTGCAGAAAGTGCTGCGCGTGCAAGCACACCAACACCACACCACCAACCAAGCACTACTCACTACTCACTACTACTACTGCACCATCTATAATACTGATAGCAATTTTTTGCAGACAGATCTCTGAGCGAAAAAAGTGACACAACTCTTTCGTGCAGCAACCCCCTAGCTTTTAGAAAATAAAAAACTCATGTCCCAGGCGGGATTCGAACCCGCATCACCCAGTCTTTTCCGACTACAGTACCAGCACGCCAACCTACCTATACAGTAAATACATACGCACAGATGCATTTTTACACGCACACCCCTACCGCAACTCCGCCCCCTCTTGCTTGCTCAATACTAAACAACGCTAAAAACCGAGGGTTTATAACCTACTTTTAGCCATTTTGCATAGGTTCGGACATCCGGGCAGGTGCTTGTGGGCGCCGCTCTTTCACCTCACTCATCACATATACATACATACACACCTGAAAGCAAACTCACAACACGCACGCACATACTTAAAACAACAGCCATCCTGGCCTACTCTGCAGCAGCAACACCACCCACCACCACCACCACCACCACCACCACAACCACCACCACTGCAAAGTAAGCCAGCGTGAACAGCAGCAGCAGCAGTACGCCAGCTAAAACGCCATCGCCGAAAATAATTCTGGCGTACTAATCGCACCGAAATATTCTGGCGTACTCCTGCCACCATATAGAACGTCACCCCGACGTACTCATTGCCTTACCACAATGAGTACGCCAGGGTGACGTCCTATAGTAGTGTCTCTTAATGCGGCTCTCTATTCTGTATTAAAATACTCATTTAACAGGACTATCCATGCCAAATTTCAAGGCTACCACTGACGCACAGTACAGTGCATGAATTAGAATCAGGTTTCATATTTCATGCATGCATAGCTACATACGGTAGCTTATTGCAGAAGAGTTTTCTGCTAATTTTCTTTCGTCAAGGAACATTCCCGTTTATATTCTCCAAAAATGACAACAACGACAGCAGTAATGCTTTGCCACTTTGCCGTAGCCCCCTTTAAGGTAGCGGTGGATGGCGGTCGGAGCAGACTGGCGCTCTCCTGACGTTCGGCGCTGGTTTTCTCGTATCCGATACGGAGATGTCGAATGACGAATTCCACGAAAGTCGACCATTGATGCGCCTCGTCGGCGTCCGTCGACAGTCGACCGAACTCCTGCCTCATCGTCTCTCCGAATATATCCCAGTAGTTTAGTTTGCCTGCAATTACGTACATATTCTAGGTACGTAGGCCTACCTACCTACCTATACGATATAGGGTACTGTGGGGTAAACCAGGACAAGGGGTAAACCCGGACACCTACGTGCTTTTCTGAACTTTCCGCTTCAGCAAATGATGAACATGGTAGGTAGCTCATTTGAAAGAGGAGAGTTCAAGGAATCGATTGGTAGAATACTGTCTCAATCGGTCGTGTCCGGGTTTACCCCGTGTCCGGATTTACCACACAGGGCCCTACTACATACATAGATAAAACAACTCTACAGTACAGGTAGGAGACAGCTCCATGTTACGTCGCATCCATGGAACGAAGCGAGGGTGCTTTTCCTCTGGGTCATTCACAGACAACTTTATAGTTGTCTATGTTCCCGTAGACTGAATTGCGCTCGGCTTGTTGGACCTGCAATGGTCCATGAAATGTCTTTCCTAAACTTCGCAAAAAATTTTTGTTGAGCTCAATATTTCTATTTGGTGCTGTTGTTAAAAATTTTTTGCGAAGAATAGAAAAAGACATTTCATGGACCATTGCAGGTCCAACAAGCCGAGCGCAATTCAGTACGGGAGCATGGCATAGACAACTATAAAGTTGTCTGTGAATGACCCAGAGGAAAAGCACCCTCGCTTCGAATGTGGGATCGTCACTTTCCCGTCGGCACCGAACTACGGTAGTTAGTTACGCTATCTGTATCGTACATACAGAGTGTCTCATAATAAACCATCCACCTTTCTGTGCATGTAACTCTGGAACCACACCTTATATTTTCATGCGGTCTTTTCTATTTTGTAGTCAAGGTTTCAACTGAGATCTGTACAAAATTTCAGCTATTTGGTCCACATACTTCAGAAATTACGACGGTTTGAATCTCGAAGTTCAAAATCGACGTTTCTCTTCAGTATGGAGAAAAGTTCGGTCTTAATTTTTCAAGATACCCTGTTCCATGCGTTTGCTTTGGTGGCATTGGCGTTACTGCATGAGATTCACATTTCCTAGCATTTTCGGACTTCTTTTCTCATTACTAGACTAATTAGTACAGGGTGTCCCATTTGGATCGGACAAGTCGTTTGGGGCTATAACTTGGGAATTAATACAGTTAAGATGCTGAAATTTTTTTCTCAGATACCCAAGACTATGCATAACTTTGTATAAAAATTTCGTCCCATAACTCTAATCTGAACATAAGATATTGGTACCTCAAGTTTCGACCACGAAAATCACAGTTTTTGAATCGCAAGTCTGGTGTTCAGGCGAATTTTTGTGGCATGTTCATCATAGCACTAGTCAATACGTGGGATCTGTTTGACAGGGCATCAGGAAATGCCAGAGGAGACATTTTTCTTTCCTGACTTGCTGCATGCACATCGGTTCACTTCAAAACTCAACTCAGACAAAACCAAACCAGCAATAGCCTGGCCTCCAGCAGTACTGCTCGCCCTATCTGACTCCCCAACTTTTCCTGATGGATTTTCTCCCGAACAAGCTACCTATGTTCTAAGCTGAAGACTTCCCCAGAACTGTAAAATAATATTCGTTGTGTGTTCCCACTTATTGAATGGCATTATGATGAACATGCCACAAAAATTCGCCTGAACACCAGACTTGCGATTCAAAAACTTGTGATTTTCGAGGTCAAAACTTTAGGTACCAATATCTTACGTTCAGATTGGAGTTGTTGGACAAAATTTTTACCCAAGGTTATGCAAAGTCTTAATGGGTATCTGGGAAAAAAGTTTCAGCATCTTAACTTTATTAATTCCCGAGTTATAGCCCCAAACGACTTGTCCGATCCAAATGGGACACCCTGTATTTTGGACCCCATGCACAAAAGACCACTAAATCGGCACTACCAGTTAGAAAAACCCTCGTTTTTGACCGCCGGAGTAAGAAGGTGTTTGGGCACCTTCCACTGGGCGTACGAAGCTAAAATTTTGTACAGATCTCAGTTGAAGCCTTGGCTACAAAACAGAAAAGACCGCATGAAAATCTAAAGTGTGGTTCCAGAGTTACATGCATGGAAAGGTGGATGGTTTATTATGAGACACCCTATATTGTAATAGTATACATACTACGTACTACAAGACACGATGGGTTATTCTTGGGCCTGACCCTATACCTACCGATGGGTTTTTGAATTTGCATGTTCATGGTGTATGATTATTGTCCGCTTTCTTTCGGCTCTGCCCGTTGCTGCGCAAGTTAAAAAATGTACTCCCGCGCAGAATACTGTAGTAGAGGGTGGGAAGCGGAGAAAAATCGGTGAAAATGCTTTTGTTTGACCGCAACTTTTGCTGGACGCTCTTTGTTCTCTCACCATTATTTGTTATTTATAGGTGCTGTGCACAAGGAAACGCATCTTTCTGCCTCGAAACGCCAAGGCCCTGTCGCTCAGTTCGGTGCAAGAAAAGGTATAGAAGTAGCCAAAGGAGTGAGGTGTAAGTTGGAACAAAAGGAACTACGTTGAAGGCTACATGTTTTTTATGATGAGTTCCTAACTTTGTAGACTACTCGACTGGCTGCTTTGACTGATGGCTCTCCTCAGACTGATGACGATGATGCGAGAAGCGGATTTGTGCAGGTGCGGATGTTTTGTCCAAATATTTTCCCATGTCCCAATGTTTGCAAAGCCTTCTTCTGTTCGAAAAAAGATAATCCGAATGCAGTATATTCACGAGTTTAGCTGTCAATTATTGAGCACGCCGCAAGCCCCCAAACTCTGCCAGTCTCATATGATCAGTTGAAACATCAGAATCACGCGTTCACCCAGAGAGCTCCCATAACACAGTAACGAAAAAGTTCGTCGACCCTGGATGAACTCGTGTCTTTGATGATTCGTCTGTTTGGCACCCCTGACGTCGGCTGTTGTATTCCTGCAATTCCACGTTTGACCCATCCTGATGCTAGGGCACAATTTGTGTTCCATTAAGCCTGGTCCCGAAGCGAACGAAGACGCGTAACGTTTTACGGTACGTTACATACGTAGTAAACACGAAGACGACGACGCGTGCATTGCAGTTGTTCACTTTGGGACCAGGTAAATGGAACACAAATTGTGCCTGAGCATCATCTACTAACAAATAGGGCTGATGTGTGTGTGTGTGTGTGTGTGTGTGATGCGATAAACTCGCTCAGTTTTGCAGCTACAGCGTTCACCAATGGCTCATTCGAAAGCTTATAAGCCCAAGGGCGCCAGGAAGGCCTTCGATTTTTGATCTGATCAGCCGATCGCCAATAATCGATCGATAATCGATATTTTAGTACTGAAAGTGCGCAGATTCACTCATAACTCACTCAATTTTGCAGCTACATCATCCATCCAGGTCTCTTTCAAGCGCTTATGGCCCCGAGAACGCCAGAAAGACCAGCGATTTTTGATCTGATCAGCCGATCACCAATAATCGATCGATAATTGATATTTCAGTACTAAATGCCGCAGAAACCAAACGACGCAGGTTTTCAAGCCAGCGTTTGCAAATGGTCACGCCCGAAAGTGCACACAAGACTAAAACGCGAGATGCGCTAAAGGGTTGCCAGATCTGCAAAAGGGTTGCCAGATTGCTAAATGCGCAAAAGGGTTGCCAGATCTGCAAAAGGATTGCCAGATTGCTAAATGCGCAAAAGGGTTGCCAGACCTGAAAAAGGGTCAGATCTATGCGGGGAAAGGGTTGCCAGATCTGCCATAGGGTTGCCAACTATGCGATAGGGTTGCCAGATATACTACTTTGTCACGAGTATGGGAACTCGGTGGAACCAACGCACAAACGTAGCCCAAGCTAGCGGCACAGCCTGGCGCACAGCCGTACAGAGTACGTGGCACCCTACTAGCTTACCGGCTGAAGCTGTAGAAGAAGCTGAAGAACGCTCAAGAAGAATACGACAGATGAACGAGCAAGATGTTGACGACGAAAAGACAACGCAAGCGAAAGATGAACTGCCAAGAGCAACCCAAGAAAAGTGACCACTCGACTTCAAAGATAGAAGTTTACCGAATGAATCCACTACCGCAAATGTCGTTAGGGCATCTCGTTAGTAGGGCCACATACTTTGTACACGTGTACTGGCTGTCGCGACCTCACCATAAAACTAGATTACAATACGGCGTTTGTCTACAATCATTTGCATAGGACAGCAGCGCCTCCTTGAGTACCCAACCCTGAGTTATCATGGTTACTCCGCCATTTACGTACGTACTGTATCTACCTATGTACCTTCATACGTACTGTACCTATTATGTATGTGACATCCTCCCCTGTTTGCCCGAGCTCCGGTTCGGGACTTGATACATACTACACTACATACATAGAGTGATCACCGACCTGCAACACAAACATTTCCACATGTGCAGTGCAACACAAAGTGCAGACAGTAGCAAAACTCAAAAGCCAGGAATCTAAAAGCAAAAATGGGCTAAACGAAACCACCACCATAGAACACACCATGTTAGTACAGTTATCGTTCCACAGCCTAGCGGTGAAAAGCTTCTTAAAATTAGTAATTGTTCAGTGCGCGAGGTATTCAACAGCATCCATGCTCATAGTGCAAAGCTTTCAGTTTCTTTGTGTTCGCAGTGCGTGCAAGAGTTTCTAACATTCTGATCTTGGGCCCATGACTACTCCAGAGAAAGATATCCCTGCTTCTCCAGCACAGCTAAAACCGAATCTGTGAGTGACTCAGCTGAGTTCTGCATGGTGAAAACGGTGGCAGCCTGCTCCTGGTCTTTGCCCTCTGCCATGCGAGCAAAACGTTCCCTATCTTCCACCTGCCGCGCACAATTGACTGCCTCCTGAAAGGTAGAACAGGGGCCAAAGTCGCATATGCGCAGCAAGTTAGGCAACACCCCACTGACGAAACGATCGCGCAAGTAAGGGACCATTTACATTTTACGTCGCCCCTGGGGGGTGGGGGGGTCCCCCCCCTCCCACCCGAGCCTCATGTCCACGTGGATCCACGGTGGGGGGGGGGGGGGGGGGGGGGGGGGGCGCCGTGCACATGAGCAATGTCCACGGTCAGTGGTGATATTTTTGCACTGCAGGCATGTAATCGGCGATTGTTTTTGTACTCAGGAAAATGGTTGTACAGTTTTGAGTACTGCATCAATATCTGTACCTGTAGCATTCAACAATACATAAATGACAGTACATAAATGATCTTCATTTCCCACCCAGATCTCTACATGGACGGGGGGGGGGGGGTGGGGTCGTGGAAATTGCTGAAATCCACATGGTGTCCATGGTCAGCCGGGGGAGGGGGGGGGGGGGTGGTACCCCCTAAAATTGGCCAGCCTCTGTCCACGTAGAATGTAAATGGTCCCTAATGGTCCACTTCAGCTTCTGGCCTGCCAACGTAGGCGCGCTCAGCATAGTCTGCCAGAGCTGTCGCATACTCAGCCACACCTTCTTTTGGTCCCTGCGTGCACTGCATGAAAGCTACTGACGCGCTGCGTATGGAACTAGGTGTCACATAGATGCATGCAAGCGCAGTTTTGGCCGTGTCATACGACAGTTTACTCGCAGGGGATAGCTGTTTGAACTCGCGAGCCGCAGCGCCAGTCAAGTACACTTCCAAAAGCCCCAACATGTCAAAGTCTGACAGTTTGCATGCACGAGAGGTACGCTCAAACAAGTCAGACCAGGTGATGAAGTCGACGTCCTGACAAGTACCAGAAAACGCCTTCAACTGCACTGGAAGGGGCAGGCGCATGGGGGCGCTGCGAGCAGCTACCGGGTGCGCAGTGGCTGGGGCGGGAGCTGTGGTATTGTGCAAGGAGAGAGATGCCACCTGTGCAGTAAGCAAGTCAATCCGCTCTTTGAGCTCTGTTTTGGAAGGGGACACTCTGGCGTGCGGGAGGTTGTCCAAATCTGCCCACGTCTCCTCCAAGGGGGGTGCAGACGGGACCACCTGGGCTGTCGCATCAGCAGCAGACGGGACTTGATTGGGTAAGTCCAAAGTGTGCAAAGTGGGAACCCCTGATGCGACCACTCGAGGAGTGGAGGTGGATGCTGCTGTAAATGTGACAGATGAGGCTGGGGCCCCTGGCACACCACTCCCCACAGGAGGCACCTGAGCTGAAGGACCTGCCAGAGAGACGGTCGCATTGGCTCCCACAGCCCCCTGCTCTCCCTGCTGTCTGGAAGCTGGCCTGGAGCCATCTCCATCGAGGAGATTCTGTGTGATCATGGCCTGAAAATCAGCAGCTGACCACTGCGTCTGTTGCTGCTGTTGCCCTGGGGCCTGGGGGTGAGGTTGCATTGGGGAGCGAAACATTACTAGCAACAAACACTTTTACGCATGCACAACACAAATAGCACGATACTCCCAAGCGCCGAAGGTACGGGGCAAAAATCCACACCGTACGTTACGTACACGTGCACACAAAATAGTAAACACAATGCACAATAGGCTTAACTCTCGGTAAATGTGGTGCCCGACCGGTTTACAGTTGAGCAGCAAGATGCACCACAAGAACAAGAGAGAGACACATGCATGCACAAACAGAAGTTGTCTTTGACAGGAACGGCAAGAACAGAGAAGAAACAGAAAATGTGGTCGTGTTTGTTTACCGTAACGGTACGTTATGTTGGAGGCTTGCCAATAGCAAAACGAGGCTAATAAAATAGCACGCGATTATTAGTTTGTGAGCGTCGGCCGATCGCTCCGTTATTCTGCTGGCTCTAGCAAGCTAGCAGAGATGCACGCAGGTGCACACGGCTGAAAGCTGCCCGTTCACGCCCAAAGAACGCAAAACCAACAGCAAATAAAAACAACAACAAAATACGAATGCAATAGCTTCCGTAACAAGCTCAGGGCAAGGATATGGCTGCCAGCTTGAGCTGCTTTGTGCGTTTCAAAAAGAGCAGCCGTCTACCGACAGCGCTAAACGACAAAGCCACGGCAACAGACAAAACGTCTGACCGTTTTAGGCAAACATTTGTGTGGGCTCCATGTCACGAGTCTGGGAACTCGGGTGGAACCAACGCACAAACGTAGCCCAAGCTAGCGGCACAGCCTGGCGCACAGCCGTACAGAGTACGTGGCACCCTACTAGCTTACCGGCTGAAGCTGTAGAAGAAGCTGAAGAACGCTCAAGAAGAATACGACAGATGAACGAGCAAGATGTTGACGACGAAAAGACAACGCAAGCGAAAGATGAACTGCGAAGAGCAACCCAAGAAAAGTGACCACTCGACTTCAAAGATAGAAGTTTACTGAATGAATCCACTACCGCAAATGTCGTTAGGGCAACTTACGTTAGTAGGGCCACATACTTTGTACACGTGTACTGGCTGTCGCGACCTCACCATAAAACTAGATTACAATACCGTGTTTGTCTACAATCATTTGCATAGGATGGCAGCGCCTCCTTGAGTACTCAACCCTGAGTTGTCATGGTTACTCCGCCCTTTACATACGTACTATATCTACCTAAGTAAGTACCTTCATACGTAGTATACCTATTATGTATGTGACACTTCACATTCGCCCCAACCCCCTCTCCTATTTTTGAATGACGTAGTTTATGAAGCTCCCTTAACAGCGCAAGTAGTGAATAGACAGATATGTGTACCTCCAGCCATGACGACTCCGACAATGCGAAACGTGCCCGAGACGACCCAAGTGAGTTGTGGCTTGTAGATGCCCAAATGAGGCGACAGAGGGCGCTGCAGTTCCTTCTGCTTATTCAAGTAGCTCCAACCCCACTGCTGAATATCAGTCTTCGCCGCAGCTGCTCCTGACCATCCAGCGCTATTCAACACAGAATATTCAGCTCATAGATACATCTTTGGTGTATTTGAGCCGTTTGTTTCCACTGTCGCATTTTCCAAAACGCGACGTACAAGAAGTGGCGGGCAGCGTGGGTCATGCCGCGTTCACCAGACGTCCGTAAATGTACTCCTAAATACGTCGGACGTCTGGTGAACGCGGCATCATGTCACCCATTTGTTAGCACCAACACCAAAATGCGAAGGGTCCCGTACCGTCTATTCCCAATACTTACTAATTTTAATCAAAATAGGCCCACAGATGTTTGGCGAATAGTGGGTATCGTACATTTCCGTACGTACACACGAGTATATGCATGCGTTGTTACCGTGCGTGGAGACTGCACAGCTGGAGGACTCTCGAGTGAGCTTGGGATGAGCGAAGGAGGAAAGCAGATGCTTCCCTGATCATAGCCGTTGACATCTTACTTCCCACGACTTCCTACGTCTTCAAGTTGAAACAAAGAGTACCACCTATGTACATGATTCATTGACTTCATACAAGATAAGATATGTGGCTCACAAAGCATGCAGGCCACTGGGATAAATCTCCCGTTAGCTTTGAAGTACAGACCAAGACGTACAGGAAAATAAGTTTACTTTGTGCTAGTTGCTGTATCAACATGAATGTTGGTATCACATGCCTCATCATCATCTTCATCTTCCGACGACGATTGAGGTGAGGGTGGGAGGTCGATGCTTCGGTTTCTTCGTTGCTCCCTCTCCTCCTGAAGTGATTGAAGATGGCGAGACTGGACAGAAATCACGTCCTCGGCAGTGGCACAAGCAGCATACGCGTCCAACAGCTGCGCATTCAGCTTCCAGAAAGACTCACCCCACTTGAACTTGCCCAACAACGCCATCGACTCATTGCCAAAGCCTTCAACACATACATACAGTACACCGTAAGGAACGGGTGGATGTTACAGGACAAGGTGCGCCGTGCAAGACAAGCTGAAGCGAGTGTTTGGCAAATGCTCAAGAATATAATGCCGCGTTCACCAGACATCCGTACAATATCTGTAAATCCGTACGTATCTAGGAGTACATGGTCGTTTGCGACACTGCCACATACTTCTAGATACGTATGGACGTACGGATTTACGGAGGTCTGGTGAGCGCGGCATACAACAAGAATATAATGCCGCGTTCACCAGACATCCGTACAATATCTGTAAATCCGTACGTACTCCTATCTAGGAGTACATGGTCGTTTGCGGTGCCACATACTTCTAGATACGTATGGACGTACGGATTTACGGAGGTCTGGTGAGCGCGGCATACAACAAGACTAGACCAAAGGCAACTCTCGCTGACGATCAACAGTCCCTAGGCTCGCTATAGAAAATTCGAGAGACGGTACGACGTATGACAGGAAACCGACCGAGAATGTGAAGTGCGGCGGCGAAGGCTTCAACACAGGAGAGTTGCGCCGGCTTCCCGTAGTTCACCGGATTTGCGGCCAAGAGGAAGGGCAGCAGTCGCGGATGGCCACACTTCAGCTTGTGCACCGGAGTGGAGTCCAACCGGTGCCAAGAACAATCCACCACCCCCACGCCTCTCTCCCTCGCCACATCCCTCAACACACACATACAACTAGAGCTGATGAATAGATAGGGAAAGAGGAGAAAGTGTCCGAAAAAAGTAGACTGCTTTGCAGGTTTCGTTTTTCCGGGCTAAGGCAACGCTTCTTCCCTTCCGTCATGCCTCGTTCACAACGGACGCTGAACGCCAACTTTTGCGCTGCGTTACCGCTGGCGTCAACGCGAACGCCGACGTCAATGCAGATATGAGAGCGTAAATATCGCCGGAAAGACATCCATCATCAATGAAATGTGGGCGTCATTGACGGTCTAAAACTTATTTTCAAACAATATCGTTCCTCCTTCGTTGTTTCGCCGCTCCAGATGTGAGCTACATACAAATTGGAAAAAGTTTACGTTGTTGCGCAAATATCTGCGCTGACGTTGACGTTCACGTTGACGCCAGCGATAAACGCAGCGCAATAGTTGGCGTTCAACGTCAGGTGAACAATGCATCAGTTACCCCATCCCTCAAAACAGGCATAAGTTATTTTTTCCAGCGTTTCTCCTCTTTGAACGGGCACCCTAACCCGGGTATATTATTGGTTGGTCTCGCTGCAAGCTTGGATGTTCAGCTACCTACCTATCAGCTGGACTTATCACAGAGTCGGCGACAGGAGTAAGGACAATGCCCGGACACGGCTGAGAAAGCCGCAACACTTTCACCAAACCCAATCTGAACAAAACGAAAACCTAATGAATCCTCCTCTCCTTTCTCAAGAAGGATGCAGTGATGCAGACGGAATACACGTAAACACGTAGGAGTCGGCTGGCAGAGAGAAAGAAAAGAACACACACACACCTACTACTGACCTTGCAAGTTTTCTGCCAGTGCATTTGGAAGCATCGCATTGAGCAAAATCCCAGATTGCAAGCTTGTTCGCGTCCAGGAATGATGCTTCGTGACTGCAACTTGCGCTGTTCGGCTCCGGCTTCATCTCCATAACGAACTCACTTCACTTTTCTTGTGCTCTCGCTCAGCTGTTTGTTTTGTTCTGCTGTTTTGTTTTCTGATCTGACCATCTGATCTGACCACCTCGTCGGCCACCGGCCACGTGCACCTGCATGCATTCAGGGTTGCCAACTCTTGAGGAGCCAATAGTACTAGGCCGACAGAAATGGGTACTAAATCAATTTCGGGGTAGCAAAATTTGTGATTGCAGACGATGGGTGGCTCTAATAATCCCACTTTTCAAGGAAAGTCATGGTTTTTTAGCGTTTTTTTACCATTTTTTTCGTAAAGAAATGTGCTTTTCGCTGCTTTGTGCCATATTTTATACAAAAATATTGGTCAATACCTCGCCGAAGGCGAGAAAATTTCTGAAAATATGCCTACAAATACGTCAAAATTGGCCATTTTCCCATACTGAGCTAAAAATTTTCCCTTCACCCAGCCTCCACCCGAATAGTACTAGAATAGTACTAAAAGTACTAGGCTAATTTTTGAGTACTAGACAAGTCAAAATAGTACCAAATCTAGTACTATAGTACTGACGTTGGCAACACTGCATGCATTGTAAAAGTATAGTAGTCAGTGGGACGATCAAGACCGTGCTTGACAATTTTGCCGCTCCCGTGGCATTTTAGTAAATCTGGCATTTCTATACAAGAATAGCAACCGGCTTTTCGACCCTTTTTCAAACGCTCTTGCTATTCTTGTATAGAAATGCCAGAATTACTAAGATTGCCACGGGAGCGCGAAAATTGTCAAGCACGGTCTTGATCGTCCCACTGACTACATAAAAAGCAGCATCGCGAAATTAGATTTGAAAATGTAAACAAGATTTGAAATTTATGCAACGCCATCTTTACTGTTGTTTGACACCGGCCGCGCCTCTGTTTTGTTTTGCTCAACTTCAACACAGAAGCTGCCTCAGCAACATCGGACAAACCCGAAAGACGCGTGTGCAGATTTGCATTGGACATGCATACTCTAAATGAATGTGCATTTTTTATGAGCAATCATATCGAAAAGTGAGTGGTTTTCGTCAGGGTGGCCAACCCTAGTACTATAGTACTAACTATTTCGTCCCCGCCTAGTACCGAAAATTTGTCCTAGTACTTTTAGTACTATTCTAGTACTATTTCATGTCTGGGTCAGAAGAGGGAAAATTTTTTGTTTTCGTGTACAAAACGCTTGTTTCTGGGCACATTTTGAAGCAATTAGGCAAAAGTTTCTCGCCTTCGGCGAGTTGTTTCACCTACGTTTACATATTTATCTGCAAAAAGCCTTTCTCAGCAGGTAGTTTGCTAACTTTCTTATCGATAGACGCATAGAATTGTCGATTTTTTACTGAACTTTGTGGTAAATACGCTTGATAATTGACCAAAATATAGGCCTAGTACTGATTTGGTACTGATTTTACAAGGCCTAGTACTATTCGCCTACTGGGATCTGGCCGCCCTGGTTTTCGTTCCCTTCTCCGTATTGGTATTGTACGTCCGAACGCCTCGCGCTTTTTCCATTACGTACATTCGTGCATCTAAAACTTCGGTGAGCTTTATATTCCAGATGAGTCACAGAAAGAGAAAGATGGTGCACGTTGGCGCTGCTGTCGACGACGAAGGGAAGCTCACCTTTCAATACATCTGGCGCTTGGACCTGGAAAAACTGAAGCAGGCGATGTCCCAGGACAAATTTCTCAGGAGTCCGGAGTTTCTCACCACGGGCTTCAATGTTGCGTACAAATGGACGCTGGAGGTGGTTCATAAAGAAGGTGAAGATCATCTGATGCTGAACTGCAACTGGTTGTCTAAGATTTCCCCTGCGTCTATCCTACGGAAATGCTGTTTTCTTCGAGAAACATTCTTCCATTGTGCATCAGTTCAAGGTCGATATACCCAAGGACAAGAAGGAAGCGGAAAAATACGACACCGAAGACGAAGAAGACACCGAAGACGAAGAAGACAAAGACGACGGTGGTGGCGGCCCTCATTTCTCTTGCTTATTGATGAAGTTTGAAGGCGAGAGTGCGGTGGATTACATGCAGAGGGAAAAGTTGATCAGTTATGCTTATGACGCCTACAACAGAGCCCTCGTCAGCATTGGCGTGAATCTCACGCCTTTTTCCCGCTTGTTCCGCCTGCCAGCTGCAGAGAATTCGAATGAGGCAGCTGTGGAACAATTCTTGGGAATCGAAAATATGGAAGGACAACAGAAGGCGGAGGAGGTTGCACGGGCGGCCATCCAAACTGAAGGAGACAAAAAGCAGGACGAACGTGAGCCGGTGTTAGCAGAGTCTATGTTTTGCGCTGTTGTGTGCATGGATCTAGCCACCGAGGGAGAACCTCAGCAGAAGAAGCGAAGCAAGCCAGCCGGAGAAGCGAAGCAAGCGAGTGGACTACGACCAGCTTCCGCGCCCAGATTCGGATGCGGCGAAATTGCTCGACTTCAAGATCATCACTGCCGACTCGAAGGTGATCTGGTGCCACAAGAACGTCCTCTACTTCAACAATCGCTTCTTCACTACCATGTTGCAGAGTAGCGAGTTGGTAGAAGCGGAGCAAGGCAGATTCATCACTACCTACGATAGCGTGGTGATGATGGAGATCGTTCATTGGATCTACGCTCAGAATTGCTCTAAGCAATTTCGCACGCTCGATCTCTACTCAATCTTAGATGCTGCCACCTATTTCCAGCTGGATGATTTGAAGCTTGAGTGCCATCGGCGTATGATCAAGGAGTTGGATGTGTCCAACTGTGCGCAGATGTTGGATTGGGCTCATCACTTCGAACTGAACTTGCTCAAGCATATGGCCATCAATCTTGCAGCCACGAAGCTAGCGACAGTGATGGGAACGGATGGCTGGAAAGCGCTCAATCAGAAATATGATGTCTATGTTCAGAAGACGAGCGAGATGATGATGGAGCTGTTCACACATTACAAAATGCGCTACTAGATTTTCTTCTGTGTATCGTGTATGGGTATGGGTGATACCAAAGGTGCTGTGGTTTCGGTTTCTAAACTCCAAACTTTCGCAAGTATTAGGCTACCCCAAACTTTCGCAAGTCATTTTTATAGCATTGCATAGGCATAGCACATGTACGTAGGTGCTAACTACAGCTTCATTTCTGCCATATTTTCGTGTTTTTCAGCTTTTTACCTGTGCATAGCCCCATGCAAAAATTGACACTACTATTTACTACACTGAAGTAATTATGCTGCATCTACTAAACTTATGCACTCTTGTTGTTGGTCAGTAGCAAGAGTTCGAAATCATGATAATGATTTTATAAACAGGCCATACAACGCCATTGGATAAAACGCGAGTATCGACCGTATCCTTTGCATAGAATTATAGCGAGTTTTGTCATCACACCGAATTAGTACCAACCTACCTATCACTTCCCTTCATATGTCGTTTTGTATATCAAATAAAAATAACCCGCTGTTAGACAGACAATGTTCTTTTGATCCTATCACATAATAGTAGCAGTAGGCTACATAGGCATGAACAGTAACTGCAGATCTGTCGGTTAGCACAGTAGTATTGCCCAGATGCAGAGTATAAAAGCATAATAAAAAAGTTCATGGTAAACCGCAAGGTCCGCGTGCACATTGCACAAAGATGGGTTGGATTATTATAGCCCTTGCGGGCGCACAACTACTAATAAAAAATATATATTGAAATATCCTTGATCATACGTTCGCGCAGCTGTGTATGTCTCAGTTTTCATGAGCAGCTAATGCTCAAATAGCTGAGTGAGCGAAGGAACAGAGATCCCCTACCACCAACTGGCCCAGAGCCGATGTAGTTAGTAAGGTAAAGTCGTAACCATGTTCTTCCCAATTTGGTACAACTACCTGTGGTATTACATAATAGATAGGTACTAACGCATTGCACAGAGAAACAAAAATTGGGCTTTTCCATCATAGTACCAGCCACCCTACCTACAGTATATCAAAGATAAAATTCCCAAAAATAAACACATTTGTACTACCCTACGTAAATAAAATAAAAATGTAGGCTACCTATGTACTTCTGAATGCATATACGCTGGCAAGGCAAGACGGAGACCAACACACCACAGCCCATAATAGAGTATTGTCTCCACGAGTTGAGCTGTCATTGAGCGTTGCCGCAAGCTTTTTTCTTTTCAGATCGGCTCCAACCTTCCAGTCTTACAGGCAGCCGACGAAGCAAAGTCACGGGTTCACTCAAAGGTTCATTCTGCCAAATCGTCATCCCTGCGAATAAACTCGTAACTCTCATGTTTCGCCTGGCTATGAGACTGGGAAGGGTTGGGGTCGATCTGAAAATAAACAAGGGCGGATATGCTCACTGACAACTCACTTCGTGAATAGAGAGTATAGGAGCATGCATGTAAAGTAATATAATATAGTACTAAGATGCTTGCGGTGGCTGTTTCAGTACTCTTTTGACTTCTTCCAGTTGAGCAGCGTTCAAGCTCTGAAACATCTCCATCGTCATATCCATCAGCATATCAGGATTCTCAGTCTTCAGCCTAAAACACCTTTTACTTGTCACATACGAGGCAAAGAATACTTTCATCTTATTGATAGAACGGCTATATGTACTGCTAATACAATAGATCTGGCCCTAAGCGGGGATGGCACACAACTCAACTCGTGGATAGATACATACTGTACGTACCCGCGAATTCTCTTGAGGACGCTGTCCTCTCGAAGACATTTGAGCTTCTCCTTGAGCACAGTCGACTCTGCCTTCAACTGCGTTTCCAGCCAACTCACAACCTTCGCGTCCTTCGTCTCCCACTCCCCCTGCAACGTATTTACGATATGCGGTAACGCGATTGGGTTGGTCGATAGCGACTCCGCAATATTTAGTGAAAGTTTGGATCGGTGTCTGCGGGGTCGTCGACGTCATTGGTTGTCAATTTTCTTTCACTCGCTCCTTTTCCGCTCCCAGATGATTGAACAAGGTCGACGACCCCGCAGGCACCGATCCAAACTTTCACTAAATACCGCGGGGTCGCTATCGACCATCCCAATCGCGTTACCGCAACTCGTCCATAGAGTGAAATAACAGCTACTACCAACAGTACACGTGCATTCCTGCAGCTGCGCAGAAGAGCAAGAGACAGACCTGCTGCTCTTGTTGTCCGCTGCTGTAGCACTGGCGCAAGAGGAGATTGAGGTGGGAGGGCGGCAGTTCCAGCTCGGGAGCCAGACGACGCAGTTCCGCCGCCACTTCCAACTCCAACAGACGACGACGCAGACGCCAGTAGAAAAAGCGACGCGACTCCTCCCAGCACACGATCGCCTAAAAATCTACGCCTCTATGCACACATCGCCGCATCATATGGGTAGGTTAGGTACTACTACTGTAGATAAGTAGGGTGTACTATGGGGTAAACCCAGCCATGGGAAAATCCGGCCTCCTAAACTTTCAGGGCTGCATATCTCAGCAACCCATGGACTGATTGAGACGTGCAGTATACCGATCGATTCCCTGAGCTCTCCTCTTTCAAACGAGTTATGGGTCGTCAATTGCTGAAACAAAAAGTTGAAAGACGCTTAGTGTGGTGAGGGTGCCTGAACCTAGCGGGTGGCGGATGGCAAGTGGTGCTGCGTACATATGCGGGTACATATAGCAGGCATTTGCGGGGGAACTCTTGTCCGGCGGCATAGCTCAATCGGTAGAGCAATGGCCTTGTACGCCGAAGGTGCGGGTTCGAGCCCCGCTGCCCCACTGGACGGTTTCGCTTCCCCTAGGAATTGGGGCTTCCGTTCACCTCGCGACACTTAGGTGGCCGGGTTTACCCCATAGTACCCTACATACACACCTGAATGACGCCCTTCTCTTTCATGCGATGCGCGGTGTCGTGTAGGTCGGCGAAGTGTACGGCGACGGGGTGGTAGAGGGGGGCGAGGAAGTCCTGGCGCTGCTTCAGTCGCTGCCTCTCCTCCTTCCCTCCTCCAGCCGCCAGCTTCTCCAGCAGACGTCGACACTCCGCGTCGCATCGCTCCATCGTCTTCACCATATCCTTGTGTCGAAATTTTATCTCCACCGTCCCTTCCGGCTCCAACACACCACCCCTAGACAAACACAGACATTCTCTAGCTCTCCTACATA